>JAQZBX010041218.1:0-22425 GCA_029593785.1 Cabassous unicinctus
GAAAAGGTCCTGCCTCGCAAGAGGTACCTACCTTGTAAGAGTTGAACTGGAACATTCCTCCATTCCACCTTAGTGTCACTGGGCTTTATCCTGCCACTGTCTACATGCCCATCAGCCTTGAGTTTGAATTAATTTCAAGAGATTCTCCTTGGCCTTTCCCTTTGTTAAAAACAAAACAGCTTTCTGGAGGTTTTTTCCTCCTTCAGCTTGTGCTCATTTTGAGATAGGCCCAGTTTGGTGACCATTTTCATGAGCATTTTGTGAAGGATGTTTACTGACACGTCATGACACAGGTCAGGATCTATCTTTTCATGTGAATATGCTTTGGTTCATTGTTTCTTCAAAGGTGGGCTGCAGCAGGTCTGGGGTGGGCCCAGGCATCTGCATTTTAGACCAGCTCTCCAGATGATTCCGAGGTGGGTGGTATGCAGACCACACTTTGAGAAACACTGTGTTCACCTACTGAAGTAACTTGGGGCCTCAATTTTGTCATGCAGCGTATTTGTTGTCCCTCCTGGTTTAGAGTTATGGAAATTTGGTGAGAAGTCCATGCCCTAACCCAGACATGAGGAAAAATATTGACAGATACAAAAACTGAATTCAGAGTCTTGAGGCCAGCCGCTAGAGACTTCTCTCCAGGCTGACACTCTGCCCTGTGAGCCCTGAAATTCAATCAGTTCTAAATCCCATACCGGATTGTCATTCAGCCCACATTTCCCCGTCTTGTCCTCTGGGACAAGTTTGTCAAATGCCTTGCTGACATTCAGATATGCTAGATCTACACAATTTCCCTGATCCACCAGTTTAGCAACCATATTGTTAAAAAGGAGAGGAAACAAGAAATGGGAAAAGAAAATGAGAAAAACAGAAGGAAATAAATGAGATTAATTTGGCATGATGTTCCTTTTCCTGCTGACTCAAAGATATAAATTGAAAGCAACAAATTTCCTTGGTTATTTCATCTGGAACCCTCAGATAGTAAGATATACTTGTCAATAGTCACTATACTTAACACAGAAGTCCATGTTCATTTTATCAGACAGGTTTCCCCTCCCCACAGAAACATGTGCAGACGTAAGTATGATGTCATGAGTATCAGCCTCCCTCTCTGTGTGGTGGGAAGGGGCATCACTTAATTCTGAAGCAGTGATTTTGGGGAAAGGTCCAGAGAGGGGAATTTCCCTGTAAAAATCTCAAAAGGCTTCACACTGATTGGTCACACCTTACCTTCTCATCCCTCAGGGCGTGTGACCCCTGCTTATTGCTAAATGGTCCTGAGAGGCTTGTGCACTTTGGAAAAGAGAGGGAGAAACACTGGCCTAAAGAGAAAGGGACATTCCTGACATGCATTTGAATGAGAAGAGTACATTTCTCAGCAGGTTTATTCTCAGGAAAAGCAAAGCAGGAAAAAAAAAAAGGAATATGTGTGTTTCAGAATTCTGACCATGAAACCACAGAAAATAACTTTGACTGAAAATAATTTTGGAAATAACTTTGACAGAAAATAATTTTGACAAAAATAATGTTTAATGTAAGTGAGTTCCTCCCTCGGCCCCCTACCCCAGGATGGGCTGCTTCACCATGAAATTCTGAAGCGCACTGAAGTGAAGCATACACAGGAGCTGGAGAACTTGGCCGCAGGGAGCGCCTGCACTGCTGTCATACTGGAATAGAGACGGTTCCGAATTGCTGCCCTCCTGATGCACAGATTAAAAAAGTGAGGGAAGCAAATTAATGACATTCAAGCGGAATTTAAAGTAGACTAATCAGTGCAGTGGAAGAGATGTGCTGAGATACAGAAAAATCAGCATTGGCTTTGTCTGGAAGAAGGAGTGGAGCCCCTCTTCTCCAGCTAATTAAAAGGGGCTTCTCTGTAAGTGTCGTTATTCATGAAGCTTGCTTCCACAGGGCTCCTGTTTTTCTTATAGGGTGGGAATGCTGGGCTTTGATAAATGTGGGTCAGCCATGTGACTGAGTGACCCATATTTGTGCCGACATGCAGAAGGCAGAACAGGAGCGAGGCTCTGCCAGCTCCAGGGCCATAGCACCGCGTAACGGGCTGGGGGTGGGTACACCCAGCGCCGTCCTCCTCCTGCCGATGGCACCGCTCAAAATTGAATTATTTCACTTGGCAGTCACATTGCAGTGGTGTTCCTGAGACAGCAGCACTGGGCACCATGTCTTTGTGTTTATTCTTTATTATGTTTCATTTCAAAGGCCTGGGGAGATGTTTTAAGCATTTAAATTACAGTATCACCTTTGTTGGCTGGGGGAATGGCTGGGGTTGCCGCAGCACAGGATGTGGGCTGGTGTCCAAGTGCCCATCGGTGGAGAGACTGGAAGTGGGCTCAGGCTGACATTAGACACCTCACCTCCTCGCATTTTATCACTTCTCAGTGCCTTTTCTCTATATTGTAGCAACTCCCTTGACTGCATGTTCAGCCAATTTTTTCTGTTATAGATTGTGTTCAAGATTAGATACTCATTGCAGGAAAACCTGAAACTATGAGTAAGCAAAAGAGAAAACACATAAAATTTAAAAGTGTCACCATTCAGAGAAGTCTTAATATTTTGGGGCAATGAATTAGAGGCAGTTTGACCTAGTGGCTGAGAACAGGGGCTCTGGAACCAGCTATGTGGAATGAAATCCGGCTCTGCCACTTCTCAGCTGGGATTTGGGCAAATTATGTGATCTCCCTGAATCCCGGTTTCTTATTTGTAAAATAAGGGTGCCTACCTCAAGAAAGTTCCTCGATACCCATAAAACACTTTGAACGTGGTCAACATTCAATTAATGTTTGTTGGAGAAGACACTGAATGAATGATTAGGTGAGATGTTTCTCATGTGGTAGAAGATGGTTTATGGATCTGAACCTCACACTGCTCACAGCAACAACATAAATGGGGCTTGCTTGACCCAGTGTATGCATAGTAAGTGCTTTGTAAGTGTTTTATTATTATTACCTGGCACGCAATTGGTATTCGTTAAATGTTTGTTGAATGAAACTACTGCTATTGAGTAGCTTAAACTTGAATAGGGAAAACAAGAGCATATTCATGAAACAGTAATTAAGTTGTAAGTTGCTTGGTCCCCAGTTTGAGGGGGAGTTACCTTGGGACTTTTTGAGAGGTTTCCGTGGTGCTTTCACCTGATTAAACTCCTCCCAATACTGCTTGACTGTTATTGGTGACACACCTGGGTCCAGCTGCTAGAGCATCCCGTCCAAGAATGGGACTGTGTTGTGGCTTCCTTCCTTCATTTGTTCACTTTCTACTTCAGCAGGTGTTCCCTGAGTGCTTGCTTCCTTATGGCAGGAACTGTATCAGATTCTGGAGACCCAAGACTAATAATACTCTTGCATTCTCCAAGTCTTGTTAGGGAGACCTTCACTCAAAGGGGGAATAAAATGCAATATGACAAATGCTGTGAGCCAGCGATGGCCAGGGGCTGTGGCAGCCCAGTGTGTGGTGGGCATCAGAGCCTGCTTTCCACAAGGATTGAAACCAAGTCCAATATGGATGTAGGTGTTAGCCTCCCGTGATGGGTGGATACATCACAGACCATGCACAGGAGCAGCATTTGCAAAGAATGAGGAGAAAGCAGAGAAGGTGAGTAATCATCCGTAAATCAGTGTGACTAGAGGTATGGGGTGAGGAGGGTTTTGAAGAGGCTTTCCTTAAAGCGAAATTGTGAATGGTGTTGGTTGCCATTGACTGAATTTTAACCAGGGAGTGACAGGATCAGAGCTGCATTTGGAAAAGCCAGTGAGAAGCTGTTTCTGTCTGGGGAAGGAGGTGGAGGGAGGGGGCATGGGCTAGAGTGAGGGAGACCAGTCGTAGTAAATCCAGAAATGAGGGACTGCAGGAAAGTTGGGGCAATAGGATTGGAGTAGGTAACTGGTTCGAGGTATTAAGGAGGCTCTTCATGGAATTTTGTTGAACAAATGCTTTCACTTGCTACCACCCACCTACAAAAGTAGTTTTAAATTAAAAAAGAGGAAAAAATTTAAAAAAGATACACAAGAGGGAGAATTCATAGGATTTGGTGACCAGTCAATGTGTCTCTGTGTGTGTAGGTGTTGGGAGGAGACAAAAGAGGAATTAAGATGGTTCCCAAGTTACGGGCTCCTCATGGTGTGGATGGAATGGCGAGGCCTTTTATCTGGGTTAAAAATATAGCAGAAAGAACAATATAAGTAGACTGTGAAGAGCCTCTGACATATCCAGATAGAGCTTCCCCATAGGAGCGATGCAGAAGAGGAACTCTTATGGAGGCAATGCTGGAAAGCGTGGATTTCTTCATGCAGATTATCTTCTTTGAGTAAGATCAATATATATCTCTTGATTTTTCCTCATTAAGTAGCTTCGGGAGCTACAGGCTCCTATTAAGTTCTGTCTTCTTGGAGTGATTGTCCTGTCAATAAAGAACCAGGGTATGCTGTCCTTGTTTTAAATACAGTACAAGGATCTTTTCTGGTGAAGGGAATTAATCTGAACAACTAATTTCCATTTTTGGGCTTTTTGCCAGGCTATTTGAGGCAGCACTTAGAAGAAGAATGAAGTAGATTAGCTCTGACTATAATTTTTGATGTTTTGGCTCAAAGCTGATAAAATGATGACATTTTTATGATTTCAGCATGGTTTTGTGGATATAACTATTTATCAGTTTAGGGGGAAGGTAAGGACATGCCAGTTCCTTGACGAAAATGTGCCCTAAACTTGTGGCTGTGTCTGGTACTACCCTTTGCTCCACGTTTAGCTTGATCAGGTCACTTTAAATACCACTCTTCCAGAGAGATATCTCCTGATTTTCTTAATACCAACAACCGGGCAGAAGGTGATACTTACTGCTCATTTGTACTTACAGTGCTCAGTGTCTTGAATCAAGATCTTTTCTGGAGGAGAAATATAGTGGGGAAGCAATAGACAGAAAAATGAAGACATGGCTCTAATTTGTTTCTTAATTGTTCTAAAGCTACATTTTTCAGACACAGCAATCGGTTTCATTTTTCATCAGCCTCTATTGAGGACTAAATATTGTACATCAGATATTGTGGTAACTTCTTAGTGGGAGATACATATAAAATAACAAGGCATAGTCGTCCTAAGCTGAGGAAGCATTTTAACTTCCTGAGGTAGATGCAATTGTAAACAAATAAATGCAAAGCATTGAGGAAAGTAGAGTAATAGAAATGTACCCAGTATATTTTGGGGATTCGGAGCATAACTTCCTAGGGAGTGCTAAGATATTCTTTACAGATGCAAGGGAGTTTGGGCTGTCTACATGCTTGTCTTCCTTGTTGGAACTAGATGGCGAGCTTGCTGACTGTCGTGTCTCTTTCGCTGGAATGGACTTTCTTTACGTTTTAGCTGTGCTTCTTTGAATGCATTTTCTGCTTTGGCTTTGTATCACATTTTCTTACCCCTGAGTCTTCTCCTACACTATCCTGGTGCATCTTCAGGGTCAGACTCCCGTCCATCTCTCTTACCCCCACCATGTCCAGAAAATGAAATGGTGATGCAGGAGTTCACTCATTTTATTCTCAGAACAGCACTGTAATGCAGATATTATTATTAGCTCTACTTTTATAGCTAAGAAAACTAAAACTCAGAGCACTGGAAACTTTTCTCAAGGTCACACAACCAAGTGGGAGGCAAAACCAAAACAGATCTTCTGATATTAACTCTTAGGCTCTTGAGGGATGGGTGGGATGCTGGAGGTCTTGAGGCTGTAAGAGGAGCCTTCCAGGTAGAGGGAGCGAAATGAGCAAAGTCATGACCGTGGGAAAGCATAATCAGTGCTGTGGAAGTAAGAAAATAAGTCAGGCAGTCCTATGGTTACAGCTTGTGGCTGGAATATGTCATAGGAAGCTTTGAGTGCCAGATTGAAGCGTTTGGACGTTAGCCTATGGGCAATAGGGAGCCATTGAAGCTGCGTTTTTTGATTTTTACAATGGGTAGATGGCCTTGGCTACTAAGCATTTGCATATAGATACACGACTTACTTTATTTTCAAAAACAACTCCAGAGAGGATAAGTAATTTGCCCAAGGCTACTTAACCAAGAAGAGGTTGAACCTAGCAGATTTGAATTTAGGTCTGTCTGAGACAAAAGTCTTGTGCTCTTCCAACTCAACCAAGCTGTCCCGTAGTGTTGGTAAACTCTGCCTCCACCTGTGAGCATGCTGACTCAAGTGTAGTCAAAGACCAGTATCCATGTTGGATATCCAAGCTATTAAAGATCTGAATGTGCTCTTGCAACCTTGCAAATAAATACAAGCCCCTAATACCCAGTTATTCTCAGGTTGTGTGGCTTCTTATTCTCCTAATTTCTATGTCTACTGAAAAGTGAAGTCAGGGTTAATCACCCTTGATCTTGGACTCCAAGGTTGTATGCAAATAGTTCTTTATCTCAACATCTTAGTTCTTGGATTTGTGCTTTGTAAAAGGATCAGAGTAACTTAGGGAAGACAATTTGTCTCCTATCTGTGGGTTCTAATTATTATACATGGTTTAGCTCTGTAGTCTATCTGCTCCTTCACTTGACTACTTTTCATTCAGTTAATGACAAATGTGGACTATGCAAATGTTTGACATTCAAAACTGACAGTTCCATGATTTTGCTCTTTTAGTCACTCCAACCTGGAGATTTATCTAAATTAGCTCAACAGCGGCCACATTTCCTCAGACTTGTACCTACTCTTTCTGGAGTTATGCTTTGAACCTCAGCGTAGCAGTTGAGTACATTAACATCAGCAACTGTTTGAGATAGAACAAGTGCCCTCCTGCTCTGTCCCTAGAGAAGGAATCCACGATACGCAGCAGTTACCTTACTGTCCAGTGGAGTGGTGACGGTTGGCTGTGCCCATGCCATTGGCATTCAGACATTTGGGATGGAAGAAACTCAGACTTCCACCATCAGACACTCTCACTCTTTCTCCCTTTCTCTTTCTCATACACGTGTGCACATACACACATACACACACGCACATTATATTCCAACCAAATTGAATTGTATTCCATTTCCAGAATGTGCCATACATTTTCTTGCCTGCAAGTATCTACAGTTGTTGTTATTGTTAATGAAGATAATAATAGGAAAAATAATGACGGTGATAGCTGTTGATTATTGAGTGAGAAGCTGTTTATTACCGTCTTCTCGTTTAAGAAATAAGTAACTGAGGCGTGGAGTGTTTGGTGAAGCAGGACCCATTTCTTCCTGACCCTCAAGCTGCTCCTTTGCCTTGGCTGTGCTTCTTCCCTCACCTCCTGTTTGAGCATAGTTTTTCTTTAGCACTAGTGTATCTGTCCCTTGCTCTCAACACCTCTCCTGAGACCCCATCTGTGTTGAGTGCTGCCCTCCATCCCTTCCACTCTGTTCATGGCCCCCTACCTTTTTGCAGCATGCCACACACTTCACTGTGTTTGCTGGTTTATCTGGCGACTCCTTTACTAGACACAGGGACCATCACATCTGTCTTGTTTAGTCTTGTGTCCCCTGGCCTGAGCATAATGCTAGACTGTCATCACTCAGTAAAGATGGAATGAGTGACTGAAAATGACTTGGCAGCTGTGGAGGGAGAAGGTTTCCCCCAGCCCGTTCAGCCATTTTAGGTTGAGACTCTTGGAACTCACTCGCCTCCCAGCCCATAACAGGTGTGTAGTAAATATTTGTTGAGTGAATGAATGACTCTGATGAAGATGAGTCAGAGCAGTCTGTAATAGAGAGCATTTGGGCTAGGCTGCCAAGGACCAGTGGCCTCTAACCCCTGTCTACGAGTTGCTTATAGGCCAACTTATCTCTGGTGTTTGTTACTCGATGGAAGGAGAGTTATGACTTCCTATTTTCTAGGTGGAATGTCAGCTATGTAAGTGAAGAGCAAAATAGTTCTCTCTTTGCTATTCCATTTCCATATGGCAGTATACAGTTTGAGACAGATGAAACAGATCTTTCGACGACAGACCTTACCTGATTTTGTGTGTGTGTGTATTTGTACCCATACACGTCTGCCTGTGGGGATTGGGGAGGGATTCTGTTTTGCCACCAGCTTCTCCATGAAAGGCATTGCTGTCATCACAGTGAAACATGTGGCATCAAAGCAGCAGTGGCAATTATGCCACCATTTGGATGTCTGGGCTGTGGCAGCATCTGCTGATGCTCTGAGACTCCTCTGCCAGAATTTTGCCTGCCAAACCATCCAAACCATATGTTCTCATCAGCAGTATTACCCACATCCCTAAGTCTTTCAGGGGTGAGGCATCATAGATCAACCACCACCGTCTGTCTGCATAAGCACAGTTTGTGTTTGGCTTTGATAACTGAGGGGAGGGGAGGCGATGCTTTGCAATTTTGGTTTCAGTAACAAAAGGTATTAAAAATAATGTTTAATTTACTTCTGATCCATGATAATTGACAATGTAATTAATGGATTAATTAATTACAAATAGCACAGTATTTTTCCAAGGCCTAATCTACTGGCTCGTTGTTAGTGAGAAGCATCATTAAACAGAATAGCATGAAGGACGTTCCTCAGAAGCAGTTGTTTTTAAGTGGCAGAAGAGAGTGCCTTAATTTCTAGTTGGGGAGAATTCCACTTTCCGTTGGCACTAATACATGAATTGTATATGCTACGACATGTTATCTTGCACTATCCTAAGAGTTGTTCTCAATTGCTTTCTGTATAGGTGTCAGGTGTATATGTTTTCTTCTCCACTGCCTCCTCTCCTAAAGAAGTCATAAGCTTGTCAAGGGGAGGAACTGCGTATTCTGATCCTTTTCCCCTCCCGAGAACTCTTACAGCGTTGTGCACTTAGGAGGTGCTCAGTAAATCACTCAATGAAAGAATAATGTTGAAAAATAAGATTTGTTTAGGGTGTTTTACAGTATGGTTAAGTCACCCACAGATTCTAAAAATTCAAACTCTTATATATTTAGAAGAATAGCTATTCTTCAAAATATAACAAGAATTAAGGCATAAATCTCTTTCAAGTTAGTCACAGTCTTTCCAGCGTTACCTTTGATGGGCAACAATTAATTTAGAAAAGTTTTTTTTGCTATGCCATAGAGTATTTATAGCTACTTATATAGATGAGGGATATTGGAAATCCTCCTCCTTAACTCCTTTATTTAAAACTAATTAAACATATCCTATTAAGGCAGGGATTTTTGTCTGTTTTACTTTCTCCTATCCCCATTGAAGAGTGCCCAACATATAGTAGGTATTGAATATTTGCTGAATGAAAAAATGAATGAATGAACCCCAGATCCTTTCTAACCCTGTTGAGAATGACTTACAGTAGCCATTTTCAGTTTAATACTATTAATTAAAAAGTTTTCAGTAGAACTATGTGGTTTTTTTCCTCCAGTTTCCTACATATATTACCTTTTTGTCCTTTACTAATTTCTGTTTGCCTTTCTGTAACAATTAAAAGACTCAGAGTTTAAACAAAAATTTGAATCGTTTGATGGTGTTGACCTTATTCAGCCCATAGGGGCGCTTCTGTCACAGAACTCAGTAAATATTTGTTCAAACACTGCAGCCCATCTGATTGACTACTGGTTCCCGTCATTTGTGGGCACCTTTCTGCTCATTTGTGTTTATAAAATAAGACTTTTGTCATCTGGCCCTGGGTCTCTTACCATTGTCCACCCCAGCCTCACATTTCTTGCTGTTTTACAAAGATGCTCCTTTTCTCTTTGCTTCCTGCTCTCTGCCTTCCCTTCCTTCCCTGCTTGCATCTTCATGACCCAGAATCAGTGCCCCCTTCTCATATCTGCCCCTATGCGGAGCGGCCTGAGCCCCTTGTTTCTCCTTCCATGGTAATACTGTGCTCTCTGCTCATCTGGGCGTCGAGAGCCTGGTAAGCTACCTTTTCACCCTTGTATCCTTCCTTCTCTCCTCTTCTCCACGGCCGCTCCCCCTAGACACCTAGACAGTGCCCAGCGAATTCCAGGCGCTGAAATGTTTACAGAAGGAGCAAGTGATCCTTCCCCTCACAGGAAAGAAGGGTAGGTTCAAATCTGAGGCACAAGTAATAAGTCTGAAGGGAACGGAGCCAAAGCACATCCATGAACCAGGCACTTTCCAGTTGTCTTCTCATTTAATCCTCAAAACCTCTGTGAGATGAGCATTATTATACTTCCATTTAATTCCTGGGGAAACAGAGACACAGAGCTCCTTGGTAATATTAAAGCACGACTAGGCTCAAACCAGGATTAGTTCACCTGTCTAAGCCTTGGTCTCCCAACTCTGCCCTGCTGCCTCACTAACGTATATACAGGTTTTTTCTCTCAGCCAGAGGGGAAGAATTAAAAAAAAAACCTTGCTTGCTTGCTCTCATGCAACCAGCAATGGGAGAGTGATGCTGTATACACGGATAACAGCGTGGAGTGGTTGGCAGTGTGAATCGGTGTGGAGGTGTGGTACGATCAGCCCCCTTTCCTCGCCCAGAGGTGGAGGCCGCCAGGAGCCCCCTCCAGAAGGGCCGTGACGAGATGTGAAACTGCAGCTCATGAGCAAATGGGCCGCTGGCTTCCCATGTCTCCATCTGGCCCCTAATTACAGAATAAGTCGTAAGGTGTGGTTTTGTTGTCCCGTTGACCCCTTTATTGGAAAACGCTTTAAATGAATGAGGTTTGGTAATAAGGCAGTTTCTCTCAGCTAATAATTGTATGATTCCTGTATTACTGGGATTTCCTGGAACTCCAGGCAGTAATGTACACCACTCTGGACTGTTGCAGTGGTGAAAACTGTTTACAGAATGCTTCTTGGTTTAGCCTTTGTGGGGGAAAAAAAAAAAAAAAAGAAAAATTAACTGGGATTTTGGGGATTTGGGCATTAAGTAATACATTTGCCCAGATGTTAAAAGTTAATTTCTAAGGGGTAGGGAGATCCTGTTTATGGAATGTGAAGGAAGCTTAAAGGGAATTAGTTTAATTGTGTAGAAATATTAAGCAGTCTTTTGCCGTCTGTTGTCAACAGCACACAGGTCCCTTAAGGTCCTTTTCCATTACTCTGATTTTCTTCCTGTCTGGATGGAGTTCCCAGTGTCATTAATATGCCTCACATAGTTGCTTTTGAAGCTTTGACTGGGTTAAATCATTTTTACTTATGCAGAGTAGATTGGCTAAAACCTTTTCCTTCCATACCTGCCCCAAAGAGCTCTCTTTTGTTTTCTCTTGCAAGTGACACATGGCCAGTCTCACACAGTTTGTCACCAGATCGCCAGTTACTCTATTTAATTGAGCTGTTCTGACTACCCACCTTCCCAGAAAAGCTCATTTTTTGGGGGAACTGTCACCCAAACCCCTAACCCCCAACCTTACAAATGTTCCACCTCTCTTCTTCTTTCCCAGAATTTGTTTTTTTTTGTTTGTTTGTTTGCCTCCTGTGTTAAAGGGATTGCCAAGATAGATTTCAGGGAGTGTATATTTGTGATTTGGGGCACTGTTGTGCAAACTTCTTTTGAACACAACCCAAAGTAGGGAATAAATTGTACATTGTGACCCAGAATACACAAACACACAGTCACACACATACCACAAAAGCTTTTGCAAAACTACCCTTAAATAATATCCTACTCTCTTCTAGTCTGTTCTATTCTATTCTGCTTTTTCATTTAATGATTTTGGTTGCTGAGCAATAAATCGATTCCACATCCTTTTGAAAATACTGGTTAGGAAAATGGCCCTGAGGAAAATGGCTCTGAATTTGAATCCTGGATTTTCAGACTTTCAGTTTCCTTCAATAAAAAATGGGGATTACCATGATAAATTAAATATAATAAAAACAAAGTGAAAATTAGCAGGAAATTGTGAGCAGTACCTTTTAATCTGCTCAATGAAACTACATAGACTTCTCATATCTGATGTGCTCAAGACTTATAGTTGTTGGTTAATCAAAAAATTCAATTAAAGCAGGGGGTTATTAATAATTATATACACACACATATATACATACCTTACAAGGTATAGATTATTCATTTATTCTCTTAACTTTTTTTCATTATTATTTTATGTCTCTTTGCTTTGAAAGTTTCCCAGTGATTTATTCTCCCTCTTTTTCCCTCTAAATTCTCAGTCCCCCCACCCCAGTCTCCTGGTATAGCTAGTGACTTCCCAGCATATTTTATTAGAGGATCAAGATTATCTGGTTTCTCTAACCTTAAGATGTAAGGCCAAGAGTTTTTTCTGTTGTTGTTGTTGTTGTTTTCTTTTGCTAAGAGTCTCAGGGTTAACATTTCATATCATCTTTCTTGCATAAAGCCTACATCTTCTACAGTTTCCCTCTGGGGTTTTTAAAAACTAGAGTGAGAATTAGAAACATTTACAAAGCAATCTGTGTGTAGAATTCTAAATGTTAATTATTTTCTTGTAAAGATGTACAATTGTCCTGCCCATTTCTAATTTGATGACTGATATTTAAAAATTGACTTTCCTGCAACTTAGTTTTCTTTTCATACTCACGGTTCTTTGGCTTTTACAATATTTAATTTAACTATACACTTTTGGTGATAGTAGACCTGGCGTACATTGTTTGGGGCACAAACCCAGCTTAATCGCGATGGGCATATGGCTCAGTTGGTGGGAGCAGAAGAGCTGATGTCTTGGAGAGACACTTAGCAGTCATGAGCTTCAACTTGGTCATGGGCTTGGATTCATAGTTCACAGAGGGAATGGAGAACACAGGGTTGCTTTGGTGAGCTGGTTGAGTAACAACCACTTACACAAATCAGTTCTCAGCCACAGACAACTGACATAGTGTAGGGGTCTGCTTGCCTAAACCCTCTGCAGCCTTCTCCATCTGTGTACCCACCACACAGATGCCGTGTTTGTGGTTGAGAAGGCAGAACCACCAAGTAAGAGTGAAACAATATGGAGAAAGAAGTGAGTTATCATAAGTGTGTTTCTTTGCACACACTGTGCATTGAGGGTATGAACTTGGGATGTATGTTTTTACCTCAGTGGCTCCTCTTGACTTTTGACCAGGATCCCTGAGATTGTCAGAAGGAGAATGCACACCTCACCATATAGGAATTCTCTATATTCTTGGTTGGTTCTTGGCACGTGTCAGTAGTCTTATCTACCAAAATGGGTTTAAAAAGGCAGATGTGTGTCTTCATTAGGTTTTATTGTGAACTGTCAAGTGGTGATGCCAGAAAAATCCGTAGGAGGGCTGCAGCCTGGGCTTGAAAGCACTGAGAGCCATCTTTTTAGCCTTGGATCACTTATCCAGAGGAGAACAGTGCTTTGACTTTGGTTGTGTTCCTTTAACTGTTCTCTCTGCAGATTACAATTCTCACAAAACAGATAGGCCTAGCGCAGAAGGTGAGGCTGGTGAGAGACAATAAGCATCGTACAAGCAGATTGCGTAAGAACCCAAAATAAGGACTTCTGAAACCAAAAGGATTGTGGGCTGGTGTTAAATGGATATATCGTCTTACATTTATTGAAGTAGTTATTCTTTCTCAGATGTGCATTTTCTTACAGACAGCAGGAAGATACTTTCTACTCACTTTTTCACCTTTAAAAACTGAACTGGAATCCATTTAAGTGGTAACAACAGAGTCAACCACCCAAATAGAAGGAAGATAAAAATAGAAATTAATTAAGGGTAATATACAATAAAATATTGGAAAAATCAAAGTGATCAACAAATAAAAAGTGCATGCTATAATGTTTAATTTTGAAAACATTAATAATATTGACAAATCTCTGTGAAGTTTGATCAAGAAAGTTGAGAGGAAAGAAAAATGAGTAATACTCAACAGGAAACATAATTACAGGTTTAGTAAAAATTAATAGATTTGTCTGAGTATGTGTATACCCTCACCAAGAGAATGATAGGAATAACAATGTGCCAGTAATTTTTTTTGTTCTTCTTACACATTTTATTTTTTTAAGTTTTTTAAAAAGATACTTAGATTATATAAATGTTACATAAAAAATGTAGAGGATTCCCATATGCCCCACTCCCTACCCCTCCCACACCTTCCCACATTAACAACATCCTTCATTAGTGTGGTACATTTGTTACAATTGGTGAACACATATTGGAGCATCGCCACTAAGTGTGGATTATAGTTTACATTATAGTTTAAACTCTCTCCTGCACAATTTTGTTAATTATGACAAGATATATAATGGCCTGTATCCATCACTGCGGCATCATTCAGGGCAATTCCAATGTTCTGAAAATGCCACCATTACATCTATTTTTTTTTTTTAAGATACTTCGGTTACATAATGTGCCAGTAATTCTGAAATTCTAAATGAAATGGTCAAAATACTGAAAGCTATATAGATTATTATAATTGCCCCCAAGAGAAATAGAAAACCCAAAAAGATCAATGCCATAAAGGAGAATTCCAGTTTCAGCTCCAACATACAAAGAGTTTGGGAGACATTGTACCCAACCTTAAAAGAAAAAAAAACTGGACAAACTGGAAGTCAATTGGCTTTTCTTGCACTCATGAGAGAACTGAAGGCATAGGTAAATGGCCACCCAGTAATTTGGAGAGTCAGGTGAGGTTTCTATATCCAGAAGGATATAGCACCTGAGATTTGCTTACTTCTAAGCTCCAGCAGAAGCTACCAGATGCCATAAGCTGGTAGCAACATTTTAATAATAATTTTGATGCCTTGCTTGAGGTTGAGTGCAGACTGGTGTGATATTGAGAAGCTTCTAGGGGATGCAGCCTTAGGGAGCCTTAGGGAGTTCTCACACTTTGGCAGACTTTTTCCTCAGGAACTCCACTAGGTTCTCATAGGGAGAATCCAAGAATGCTCCCCATATGGCCAGGGCTGGAGGTGGGGGTGCCATCATGAAACCCCCTAGACTCCAGGGGAAGGACTTCTCCAGAGGGCAAATCTGAAATCTTATCCCAGCTGGGGGAACAGAACTCAGCTGGCTACAACTGACTTCAGCTTTCGTCCTCTCTCACCTAAGAGAAAATACATAAACAGATGCCATAGTCCACAGAGGAGCAGGTTTCAAGAAGATAGACTGGAAAAGCTGTAGCCAGGAAAAGGTCTTGTAGGCAGGGCAGAAACAAAGCTCTACCCCTGGAGAGGGTCAGAGACACTTCTGAAAGCCACAGCCCAGAGACACAGGCCCACTGAAAAGCTGAGAGTTAGTTAAAATAGTAGAGCATGCTCCCTCCCCCCACCCTACCTCTGTATTACCAAGCCTCTGTAATAATAAAGTGTTAAAGCTGAAAAAGCTGCAAGGCACAGATTCTCTCTGAGGATCACTACAGAGGGAAGCCCCAGAGTCAAGAGCGTGGTAGAAATGAAGCCACTAGAGGAATTTGAAACTTCTGTTACCTGTAAGCGCAGCAGACTTTCAACACAGCCCGCTTCCTATCAAGCCCAATATGGATCCTCACGCTGAAGACGTGTGTATCCCAGTATCTGTTACCCCCCACAACATGTCCTGTTCAACCAAAAAAGTACAGTGTCTGCCAGAAGGCAGGGAAGACATGGACTGAAGAGACAAAGCCGTCATCAGAACCAGACTCTGACATGACACTGATTTTGGAATTATTGGACAGAGATTTAAAAATAATTATGATTACTATATTAAAGATGCTAATGGAAAAAGTAAATAGCATGCAATACCAGATGGATTATGTCAGCAGGGAGATGGAACTTCTAAGACTCCAAAGGAAATGATAGAAACAAAAAAGTAACAGAAATAAAAGAACAAAGGCTCCTAGGTAGACTCCACACGAAGAAAGGATCAGTGAACTTGAAGATAATTCAGTAAAATGTGCCAAACTGAAACATAAAGAAAAAAAGAGCAGAAAACAACACACAAAAAACCCAGAACAGAACATCCCAGAACTGTGGCACAGCATTATAAGGTTTAACATACACACACACACACACACACACACACACACACACACACACATATAATTGGCATACCAAAAGAAAAAGAGAAAATGGCTCAAAAGAAATACTTGAAGAATAATGTTCAAGAAGTTTTGAAATTTATGACAGATACCAAACCATGGATCCAAGAAGCTCAGAGAATAGGAAGCAGGATAAATGCCAAAAAACAACCATACCTAGACATATATTCAAACTGCAGAAAGCCAAAGATAAGGAAGACGGATGGGGAAAACATAATGGAGTGGTATCAGAAGTAAAAACTTCCACTTTCCTTTCCCACCTCCACCCCATACTGCCTCCTCTACTCCCAGGACACCAAGCCCATCAGTTTTACCTAACTTTCAAGGGGGACATAATCTCTGTTTTATACAAAGTGTTCCATGGAATTGAAAAAATGGGGAAGGAGCAAGGAGAAATCCACGCTTTGTTTTACAAGGCTAACCTTTTCACCAAAACTGGACAAGCACAGGATAAAAAAGAAAATTATAGGTCACTCTCACTTACAAACATAAATGTGAAAATTCTAAATAAAATATTAGCAACTGAACCCAACAGTTAATCTGAAAATTACATTATATCCAAGCAGGTTTTATCCTTGGAGATGGCTTAGCCTTAAGAATTTATCAGTTTGGCTCTCTCTTTGCCTGGAGGAGCTCACATCCATATCTGGGTGTGTGCTTCTTTCCTTTGCTCAATAAACTCTTTTACTGGCCTAAAGAAAAAGGGGTGGGGGGGAAGGATTTATCAATTTAAAAGAACTGATTAACAGATTAAAGAAGAGAGGTTAAATAATTTGCTCTGTCATATAGTTATTAAATGGTAGTAGTAGTATTTCAGCTTGTGCAGCTCAGAGACTGAGTTCTTGTCCATTATTCTGCCTCTAAAGAAAGACCAACAAAAAAGGGAAGGAGAGGGGCACAAAAAAAGGTGTAATGGTGACCAGTGGAGAAAGATTGTGGTTTCTCTGCACACAACATCGCTTTAGTCTGGTATTGGGTATTTGGGTATTTGCTTCTCCCCTTTATTTTACCCAATCTTTGAAGTTCCTATTCTAAGTGTCTTCTTAGATTGTTCCATTCCTAGGCCTCTCACTGCCTAGCTGTTTCCTTGAACCAGACTTACTCCCTCTTATTCCATAAAAAAGAGGGTTGCCCTTTGCAACATCAGAGGAGGCTCACAGAAACACCTAGTTAAATATAATTCATTGGTGCTGTGTGATTATGTGCCAGGTGGATATTACAGAGTATAAATACGGTAGGAGCTTAGAGATGCTAGCAGGGGCTGGGAGTGGGAGGGGGGCAGTCTAGGAAGATATCATAAAAGAGTGGGACTTGATGGCATTTGGAGAGGTAGAGCTGATTTGTAAGGGTGCTCTGGGCCAGGCCAAAAGCACATTAAAGATCTAGAGGTAGAAATTCATGGTACGATGTGTCGGTGGTCTGTTCCAGCAGGAGGGAAAGCTTTATATCGAGGAGTTGTGGAGGATAAGTATGTGAAGTATTTGTTGTGGATTCTATTCTGTAAAGGAAATCAAGTTAAAATTTTGGAACTTCCATCCGTGAATTCATTCATTTCCTCATGAAACATGACATTGAGCATCTGTTCCACGTCATTCCGTCCGCTACCATTCACAGAATACGATCATGAGTGAGAGGTCAAGTATTAAAAAGGCATTATTCCTGCTTTCAAGGAGCTTTACAGCTAGACAGACAGACATGCCTCTAACTAAAATGCAGTGTGACAGGTGCTGAACTGGCAGAATGTATAACTGAGTACAGCAGGACCAAAAGTAGGAGTGATTAATTCTGTTAGGCAGGAGGAAGGATGATAAAGGGCTGGGAAAATGTAGTCCCAAGTAAACCACCCTGGATAACATGGTATAGACAATCAGTCTTGGTCAAATCCTCACACGGGCTCTCACTGAGCTTTAGATGGTCCTTGGAAGTCTTCCGTCTGTGTTTGGTGCAGCCTGATGCCACCATTTCTGGGTCATGCTATCTGAGTACAATATGGTCATGGATGAAGCTGGTCTGCTGGCAGTTTCTCCAAAACACCTCTTATGTCCTGCCTCCTCCTGTCTTCCTCTTCTTGGCCATTTTTCTACAAGCAGAGCCCTCCTCTTGGACAGATGCTTCATTCCTGGAATAGAGGTTGTTGCTTCTGCTGTCCTCCGTGTGTCTGTGCATTGCTTTGATCATGGCGGACGCCTTCCCATGATGCACTGGAGAAGCAGAGTCATTTCTGAAGGTGGCTCTGGGAGCACCATTAGAACAGCACCTGTTGTAAGGTGAATGCATGTTGGCACAGCCTTTCTCAAGCCCTTGAGGAAAATAAAATTTGCTATTCGGCAAGAACGCGCTGAAGCATGATCTCATGCGATATTCTCTCCAATAGCATCTAAGACGGGCATTAGAATGTAGCTCCAGTTTATGCATTTAAGATCCATTAATCAATTGGAGAACATTTTTTAAAAAGTGTGTATTTGAGGGGTAGATAGGGTGGGGAATAGGAGTGGCTAGAAATTTTGCATCCTTTGGTCATTTGTGGGGATTTAAATTTCTTTGTGACTAGTAACATTTAGCTTTCTTTTAGCAAACTTGTTTTGTCTTGGGCTTTTCCCAGTTTCCCAGGGAAATCTGTCAACATTTTTAAACTTTGAGTATTTCAAAACATATTCTTAAGATATATCTCTGTTATTATAAAAGCTTAAAAAAAACCTTCATTCTTTGGGCCATGAGTACATGTTGCTTGATTTTTCTCATACTGCCTATATATCCTTCCTAGTCACTTGGAAGAGCTCAATTTTTGTTTTTTAATCTGGCAGCAGTAGAAATGTAAAAGGAATCCATTTTACCATTTGAGCTGTACATCCTATGATTTAGTTTTAATGTTCCCATGGTGATGGTCTTATTCTGTGAGAAATAAACTGTTTTAGGAGTTAGAAATCTCGAGAACTGGAGCTATTTTATTTCTAGCTCCTTGTGTTACCCCAGGCCCTGATAAAACGATATTTTAGTAGCAGTTTATACACTTCCTTTCTAATTGTATTTTTGGCACATTAAGGGTCCTTGAAAATTCCTTCATAACTAATTATTCCTTTCTTGAGTAAATACCTTAGTGTCTCCTAAATTAGAGTAACCCAGGGAACACAGCCTTCTCATTTCCCTAAATATAATCTAGTTTCTTTGCTTCCTGAACATGATTAATTTGCTGACCTGGAAGCTACACACACTGTAGTGGGCTTTCGGAATCATTTCAAAAGGGAGAGGTAATTTACATGTAATCCTTCCAATCACATGCTCTCCGTGAGTCCAGCCTGGAGGGCTCTTCAACCCCTCTCTAGCACCCAGCAAAAGCAAGGCGTATGGTAGTAGTCCCATTGGCATCCCTCTTTCAGAGGTTCCTCTGGAATCCAGATAACTGAATTCTCCAAACTGGGTTAGAGAGGCATATCCTTACAGGCAGACGCTGAGAACTTCTCCAGATCAGTGCCCTTTTCCTGGTCAGTTGAGGAAGCCACCCTTTAGAGCTGTGAGGGGCCTCTGCTTTCGTTATGAGGCTGTCAGGTCAATGGTTTATAAGTTTCTCTTCTTAGTTGTAATATGGAGGCATTTTCGGCACTTGGGAATTGCCTTGAATGACATTGCAATGACAGACACAGGCCATTATATATCTTGTCATAACTTACAAAATTGTGCGGGAGAGAATGTAAACTATAATGCAAACTATAATCCTCGCTTAGTGGCAATGCCCCAAAATGTGTTCATCAACTGTAACAAATGTACCACACTAATGAAGGATGTTGTCAATGTGGGAAAGTGTGGGAGGGGGAGGAGGTGGGGTATATAGGAATCTCCTACATTTTTTATGTAAAATTTATGTACTCTAAGTATCTTTTAAAAATATATATATTATATTTATATATATGTTTCTCTTCTTGGTATAAGGCTCAATTCATGGAGACTACCACAAAAGGGGGTACGGGAGGCTAAACTTTCTTAAAAATGAAACTCAATTATTCGAGCTGCCAGATCCCAACCTCCTGGGTTCTATCTCTGCTCAGGCTTATACCAGGTTATTTTATTTGATAGCAAAAGTCTTTAGGAGATAATGTAAGAGCAGAAAAAGGGAGGGTGTGTATTTAAGAGAGACAGAAAGAGAGGAGATGGATTATGAGCACCTAAAGGACATCGTTTAGAAAATGTATTCATTCATTGCCAGTAGGGATTGAACAAATACTCAGTGCCAGGCTGTGCTTGAGATGCTAGAACTGGGATGAGAGGCAAGGCAGGCACAGTTCTCAGAAAGCTTCTTAGAATTGTGCTTTTCTGCTGTTTACTGTCTCCCAGATGCCTGGACCACTGCCGATCACAAAGTAGGTACTCAATAAATATTTGTGGACAGAAACAGAAATAGACATTAAGAATGAATTTAGCCACTATCAGCTATGTGTAATTTTCCAAGTTTGTCAGCACTTCTACCTTAGCTTTATTTGTAAATTTACTGTAGTTTGCCTGGATAACCCTGGGTGGAATTGAGAGGAAATGCCCCTGATTACAGAAATACAACTAGTCTGGGCTGATCACATTGAAATCTCATGTAGGCACCTAATTTAATGAGGAGAGAAAAATTACCCAAACAAGAGCATATGTAATTATGCTAAATTTGATGACTTTGGGGTCATAAATGGATTTTGTTTCATGTTCATCTGACACGAATTAATTCCAGTTGTTACTGACTGTTGAGCAGTGGCTTGTAGGGTCCTTTGTAGTAAGAGGGCATTCATTCCTGTTAAATTATGATGAGCCTCCTGCAGAATCATACATTCCATTCATATGGATGCAACTAATAAGAAGACACTGAGAGATAGGGAGATTGGAAGGAGGCTTTTCCTTCCCATCCAAAGGGTAGGGGAAGGGCTTCAGGTTTGAAGTCCATTTCTTTATTCAGCTGTTTAACTTCTGGTAAGTTGCTTAAGCTCTCTCAGCCTTAGTTCCACTAACTATACATAGGGGTAATAGTGACAACTGAATTGAGATATTACAATGAATCAAATAAGTGTATGAAGGACCTAGCTCAGGGCAGATCACAAAGTGCACTTAGCAAATGCCAGCCCTTCATTTTCTCCCTTACCTCTTCACACACATTTGTCCTTTTTGTTCCTTTGCCTGGTTAGTCTGGGTTCCAGATTTGCAGTTATGTTTTGGTGTTAATGACCCTTTCACTGTCTAGTGACTCATAGTCGGGGGGGCGGGGGCGGCGCAGAAAAATATTAAGACACATGGATCAAATATAGAATGTGTGATTATTTGAATAAGTGGTGATGTAAAGAACATGAGAGGATTAGCAAGCATGTTAACACTTATGGAAATTATGGAATACTGAAGCCAGAGAAGGCATTTCTAATAATTTGAGTAAATGAGAGAGTGACCTTAATTCTGTTCTTTGAAATTATGGGATTCAGTTAAGGGCTTGCTTTGATGAGAAAGTAAAATGGAATAATTTCCAGCGGAATTCCATTTTAAAATTATGCCCATCTCTAAATATTTTTTCTTTAATAATCCTGTCAACTGTTAATGAATTAAACATTATGTATAGAAGTGTTGTTGTGATTTTCTATGCTGCAAGTAAGTCTCATGAGAAAAGATTCATCTTCTCAAGGCTCTCTTCTTATGGTATTGGAAATTAAGTTCCTCTGGCCAAGTGTTATATATAATTTTTATTCATGATTTTAGTACAGATGTTAGTAAATGTCACCACAGTATATTTGTTTTCTTTATTAATCTGAATAATTGAAGTTCCATGTGCACATTTATAAAAATAAAAAAATATGTAAACACACAACTGCAACTTTGAACATTGGTACTTGTAAAGAGATAAGCATATTTTTCTCCCTTTGTATTTAAGAAAAAGATTTCATTCCTGTAACCTTTGTAGATTTTCCTTACACAAGCTGTTTGTGCCCTGTGGATTAAGCCTCTAATGAGCTAATACCAGTACTCACAGCAAATGATTGTGGAATTTCCTCAGCTCACCAAATGCCTCTTCTTTCATTCACTCAGCTTGTGGAGTAGTTGTCAGTTCGTGCTATTTGGGTGACAGGAGGGAGGGAAAAAGCTCTCCTTTAAAGTGCTGTCAAATTATTATCTTTTTTTTTTTTTTTTTGGTACAAGTCCTTGTGTTTGGTATTCAAAAGAAACCCTTTATTTTAGAGCATTGAGTACAAAATTAGATCAGTTCCATGAGATAATGACCATATTTCACTGTTATGAGCCTGTGTGATTGCAGGGTAGTACTTACAGCTTACAGTTGATTCTTGTTGTGGTTTCTAGATGAAGTGAACTCATATTTTGTTTGTATTTTCTTTTGTGTTTTGCCAGCCTCAGACAGCATTCTATACCAGTGATTGTAACAAATCTTTAATTTCCTTGAATAGAGAGTGTAGTAGAATGGACATAATCATTTTGACTGCTAAATTGTGCTGGTGCGTTTATCTATTCATTTGCAAGAATTGGTAAATTAGGAGCATGC
>JAQZBX010041219.1:0-22412 GCA_029593785.1 Cabassous unicinctus
GTACTGGGTTTTAGCAAATAAAATGAAGGGGGAAAAAAGGAACTGATAAAAAATAAAAGAATAAAAAAGAACTGATCCAACAACCTTAAAACAAGAAAAAATCTATCTATATGTTCCCTGTCATAAGGTACCAGTTGTGTGCCCGATAACCTGGTGGATGGTGGATTACTCTCTGGATCACATCTCCAAGGAGACCTAGGAATGGAACCATGGATTCTGTTTACAAGTCAGGAATTCCTCCACTGAGTTACACTGGCTCCACAGTTTAAGCAGGCTTCAGAAAACTAATCTGATTCTATCCACCCCCTTTCCCTCAAGCAGGTTAAGCTTCTAACTGTTTGCCAAGCTGAGCTGTTTAGGTGCCTGTCTCTGCCCACCCTCTACCTTATTTCTTCTCTCCCAGGTCAGCTGGGTATGATAGCCTGCCTGATCAGATCTCCCCTTCCTTCTCCCCATGGCCACTTCAGTGCCACTTGGTCAGTTGTGGATCCTCTGAGATTCAAAGGGGTCTCATCTGGCCAAGCTCACTAAAAAGAAACCACCCTCTACCCTCCACCAGATCCCTCTTCCGCCCTAGGGAATGCTCTGTCTCACTCCATTGGTTGCAGTGAGTCAGGTGCTTTACCCAGGCTATTTGTCTTGAGGATGGGGTATATGTGCCATTTCCAACCATAGGGTTGAGTAACTGAAGGTTTTCCTTTGGCTTCTTTATCTAGTTCCCTCCTGGATGGTACATAGCACTTTCCCATTCTATATATGTCAAAGCAGCTCCCTCAAATAGGCTGTTTTGCCCTTCCTGTGTTCTTTTTTGTGAGGCAGTTGGACTTTGCCTACTTATTCCGATGCCCTTTCCCTGGAAGTCCTAAAATATATTATTTTGAATGTAAAGTATATGGAAAAATCTACCCTCAAAAGCTATGCAGTTGGAAAACAGGAGAATATTTAAATAGTCTTTTCAGATCATCATGATAATCCTCATTAATAAATCACCAGAACCCAACAGATAGTATTTTTTTACAGATTCATTTTAATATAAAATACAAACTCAATATCAGTAATGCCTTGGGGTATTGTGAACATAGTTTTCAGCTTGTGGAATCCTTAAAAAGATTTCAGGGACCCAGAAACCTCCCTGACCACACTTTGAGAATATCTACTATCAGTATTCTCACCAAGTCAGTGAAACGCATTAATGGGAGGAACATCAGCATCCTTGAAAACTGTGTGACTCTCTTCTGTATGCTGGAGAAGACATATGCATTTGTGGGCAGAATCATATAAATGCACGTGAAAATAAATACTTCTAAATACTGACAGATTTTGAAGATTGAATAAAATGTGCTGGTTTCTCAACTTAATCCACAAACCCAGAAACCTCAAACTGCATTATTTATCCCATACGGATTGAAACTACTTAACAGTACCTTGAGCCCATTTAATTGTACCATATTTGGAGGTTTAAACTTGCTTTAACTCCTTTTAGACCACACAGAAATGCTTTTACATAAGTCAAGACCAATAAGGACATTCTCCATGACAATTGTCCCCTGTATTTGAATACTATCCACACCTTTAGCAGAAAAACATCTCACCAAATTAAAGGGGGCTGCAGAAATATATGTCAAGCTACTATGGTTGCTTCTGTATAATTGTCTCATTCAATCAAGTCTTGGATGGAAACATTAACTCTGTACTTCCATAGGAATGTAGAATTTCATATTCTTTTACTATTTGGCAGATGGAGTCTGAGAGAAAGAATTTTAGTGTTTCCACTTGAACTCCCAAAAATAATAAACCTCATGCTAAGGATCAGGAAAAGAGATCTAATGTGAAGATTCTGCTTTATTTTCTCCATGTATCCCCAAAATATTCTCTGGTATTGGGTAAATAATGACAGCCTGTACAGCTCGTTCCATTGGACCCACTGGGAGATGCACTCAGGCCAAAAGCATTAGCCACATTCAGCGGTGTTTTTTAGTGTCTGGAAATTAGTGACAGCTTGTATCCAATACCCTCAAGAAGGACTGGGCATTTCCCTTTTTCCCAATGTAGGATTAACCGGGTAAAGGGCTGCAGTATGTCAAAGAGTATCCTCTAAGGAAGATGTATACTGTACAAGTTGGTTTAAGGTCCCTCCTCAAATGGAACTGAATACTTATCAGCCAAGAGTTTCTGGGGCTGTAAACTGGCTGAGGGAATAGAAATGCATTGTGCTGCCCCACTAAAATGTCTTGAGCTAGCCACAAGTCAAATGGAAAGCTTCTTCATTACAAAAACAAAAAAAAATAGCATACATGTTGGTTTCCCATCTATTTAATCCCTTAGGATCCACTTTATCCAGGAGTCATTCTCACAGATGTCTGCAAAAAAATCAGTTTGATTACCACCTTTACTTTGTGGTAGTAGTTTATATTGATAATTGCTCTCTTCTTGTCTCTGAGAGTTACACATTGCTACCTGGCTTTTTCTCTTTGGGAATTCAATCCACTGCAGCTTCCCATTATCTCTAGTGTATTTGTAATAATTGTGACAGAGCTTCACAAGGATGTTTTTTTTACCCCATCAGCAATGCATTTCTTTTTCTTTTTTCAAAAAAACTAATTCCATTGATACATACCAACAAAGCATACGATTCATGCAAAACTGACAAGCAACGGCACTTGACACAATCACACTGCTGTGCTCTCATCACTCCAATCATCACCAAAGCATTCTCATCACTTCAATAACAAAAAACAATAAACTAAAAACAGACAAACAAGAAAATTCCTCACCTCCCAATCTCTCTATGCTTGCTCTGCTGCACACAGCTGCTACCTCTGTCCACTCCTGCACAATTGTTCATCTGTTTACCAAGCAGTTTTATGGAAATAGATTCACATACCATAAGATCCATCAAAAGTATATAATTAATGGCTTCTAGTATAATCACAATGCTGTAAATGCTTCATCAAAAAGATTTAGAGCAATTTCATTACTCCAAAAAGAAAGACTCCAAACCTCTTAGCAATCCTTCCTCAGTCCTACATAACCACTAATCCAATTTCATTTTTATAATTGATGCACATTTACATTTTATATAAAAGGAATCATACAATATATAGTACTCTGTTTCTGATCTCCTTCACCTATTATAATGATTTTTTACCTGATATTAATGTTTTGTGTTATTAACCTACATTTGATCAACTTCAAAGAAAAATGGTCTTATATATGTAATTTTACTCATAAAACATATATTTCACATAATATATTGATACATCACATAATATATTTACTTCATAATAGCTCAATCATACAGTATTTTTCCTTCTTTGTGTGGCTTGCTTCGCTCAAAACAAAGGCCTCTAGGCTCATCCATGTTTTCATATGTTTCATGACTTCTTACTGTTGAATAATATTCTATCACGTGTATAGTCCACAATTGTTTATCCATTCATCAGTTGATGGACTCCTGGGTTGCCTCCAAACTTGGCTATCATGAATAATACTCCTATGAACATGGCTATGCAGATGTCTACCCATAACACTGCTCTCAGCTCTTCTGGTTATACACCTTGCAATGGTATTGCTGGGTTCCATGGCATTTCTATATTCAATTTCCTTAGGAACTGTCAAACAGTCTTCCACAGTGGTTATATCATTCTACATTCCCACCAACAGTGAGCAAGGGTTTCTATCTCTCCAATTCCCCTCAAACACTTACAGTCCTCCAGCTTTGCAACAATGGCCAGCCCAGTAAGCGTGAAATGATATCTCATTGTAGCCTTGACCCGCATTTCCCCAATTGCCAGTGACGCCAAACATTCCTTCATGTGTTCCTTCGACACCCATATTTCTTCCCTGGACAGCTGTCTACGAAGTCTTTTTCCCACCCCTCAATTAGATAGTTTGTCTCTCCACTATTGACTTGTATGATCTGCCTATAGATCATGGACACTAAACCTCCACCAGACATGCGATTGACAAACATTTTCTCCCATTGTGGCAGAAGCCCCCTCATCCCTCCAACAAAGTCCCTTGAGGTGCAAAAGTGTTGAATCTAGAGGAGGTTCCATCAATCTATTTCTTCTCCCACTGCTCATGCTCTGGGGGTAAGATTTAAAAACCACCGCTTACCACAAGATCTTGAAGATGTTTTCTTATATTTTCTTCTAGGAGCTTCATGGTTGTTGCTTTTATATTTAGGTCTTTGATCCATCCTGAGTTAATTTTTGTATAAAGTGTGAGACAGGGGCTTCTTTCTTTCTTTTGGATATGGCTATACAGTTCTCCCAAGACCATTTGTTGAATAGATTGTTCTGGCCCAGCTGGGCTGGCTTAGCCTTGTTTCAAAAGTCACTTGACTGTAGATGTGAGGGTCAATTTCTGGGTTCTCAATTTGGTTCCATTGGTCAAATTATATGTTCTTATGTAAGTACCATGCTCTTTTACCACTGTACTTAAGTAAAATGCTTTAAAGTCAAGAAGTGATAGTCTCCAAAATTGTTCTTCTTTTTTAAGACATTTGTGACTATTTGGAGCCCCTTTCCCTTCCAAACAAATTTGAACATTGGCTTTTCAATTTCTGCAAAACAGGTTTTTGGGATTTTTATTGGGATTGAATCTGTAAATCAGTTTGGGTAGAATTGACATCTTAATGATATTCAGTCTTCCAATCCATGAACACAGAATGTCCCTCCATTTATTTAAGTCTTCTTAGTTTTTTTTTTAAACAACTTTTTGTAGTTTTCTAAATCCTGGTCTTTTATGCCCTTGGTTAAGATTATTCCTAAATATTTTATTGCTTTTGTTGCTAATATAAATGGAATTTATTTTTTCTGATTTCCTCCTCAGATTGCACGTCTTTCTGTTTCTTCTAGGGTCAATGTAAGTTGTTCATGTGTTTCTAGGAATTTGTCCATCTTGCGTACATTTTCTAAATTTTGTCATACACTTTTTCATAATATCTTCTTAAAATCCCTCTAATTTCTGTGGGTCAGTGGTAATGTTCCCAATCTTATTTCTGATTTTATTTATTTATGCCTTCTCTCTCTTTTTTCGTCAGTATAGCTAAGGGTTTGTCAATTTTGTTGGTCTTCTCAAAGAAATAAGTATCAACATCCAAGGAAGACAACTTACCCCAAACTGCATAAATCCAAATAGACCTACCCTGAGACACTTACTATTCAGAATGACAAGTATCAGAGATAGAGGATTCTGAAAGCAGCAAGAGAAAAGCAAAGCATTACATAGAAGGGAAAAATGATAAGATTAATTTACAACTTCTCATCAGAATCCATGGAGGTGAGTTTTGTTGATTCTCTCTATTGGTTTTTTGTTGTTGTTGTTCTCAATTTCATTTATTTCTGCTCTGATGTTTAGAAATCATTATTGATTTCAAGCTTCATTCCGTTGTGATCAGAAAAAATATTTGTAAAATTTCAATCTTTTTAAATTTAAGATTTGTCGTGTGACCCAACGTATGGTCTATCTTGGAGAAGGATCCATGAGCACTTGAAAATAATATATATCCTGCTCTTTTGGGGTGCAATGTTCTATAGATGACTGTTAGGTCTAGTTCATCTATTATATTATTCAAGCTTTTTGTTTTTTTCTTTATCCTCTGTCCAGATGTTCTATCCAATATGCAGGGTGGTGTATTGAAGTCTCCAACTATTATATTAGAGACACATATTTCTCACTTCAGTTTTTCCAGTGTGTGCCTCATGTACCTTGTGGCACTGAGATTAGGTTTAAATGTTCAGTGTAATTATTTCTTCTTGTTGAATTGCCTCTTTTACTAATATATAATGATTTTCTTCATCCCTTTGAACAGTTTTACATTTAAAATCTTTTTTGTCCAACATGAGTATTGCTACTCCATCTCTTTTTTGGTTACTATTTGCATGGAATATTTATTTCCAAACTTTCACTTTTAACCTTGTTGTTTCCTTACATCTGAGGTGAATCTCTTGTAGCAACATATAGATGGCTCATATTTTTCTATCTATTCTATCAGTCTACGTCCCTTGATTGGGGAGTTCAAGCCATTAACATTCAGTGTTATTAATGTAAAGACATTACTTACTTTATCTATTTTGAGCTTTAACTTTCTGCTGTGATATCATACTATCGTCCACGTTTTTACTCTGTAATTTACCTTTTTTAATAATCTTCATTTCTACACTCTTCTACAAGTCATTTGTGCTTGTTTTTTTCCTTTCAAACTAAATCTACCTCTTTAATATCTCTTGTAATTCTGTTTTTTCAGTAATATAATCTATCTTTTTTTTTTTCTGTGAAGACTTTAAACACCCCTTCATTTTTTAAGGGTAGCTTTGCCAGATACAGAATTCTTGGCCAGCACTTTTTATCTTTCAGTATCTTAAATATATCATACCACTTTCTTCTCTCCTCCATGGTTTCTGATGACAGGTCAGCACTTACTCTTATCGAGTTTCCCTGGTATATGATGCTTTGCTTTTCTCTTGCTGCTTTCAGAATCTTCTCTTCATCACTGATATTTGTGATTGTGAATAGTCAGTCTGTCAGGGTAGATCTATTCAGATTTATTCAGTTTGGGGTGCATTGTCCTTTTTGGATTTGACATTTATGTCTTTTATAAGTGTAGGGAAGTTTTTAGTCATTATTTCCTCAAATATTCTTTTTGCCCCTTTCCATTTTCCTCTTCTTCTGGGACATGGAAAATGCATATGGTTTGTAATGGTCCCACTCTCATTTCTGATTTTATTTATTTGTGTCTTCACTTTATTTTTCTTTGTCATTCTAGCTAAGGATTTGTGGATTTTGTTGATCTCCTCAAAGAACCAACTTTTAATTTTGTTGATTCTATTGTTTTGTTGTTATTGTTCTCGATTTCATTTATTTCTGCTCTGATCATTACTATTTTTTCCTTTGGCTTGATTTGGGATTAGTTTGCTTTTCTGTTCCTAGTTCCTCCAGGTGTGCAATTAGGTCTTCAATTTTAGCTTTTTCTTCTTTTTTAATGTAAGCACTGAGGGCTATAAATTTCCCTCTGAGCCCTGCCTTTGTGGTGTCCAAAGGTTTTGATATGTTGTGTTCTATTTTCATTCATCTCAAGATATTTGCTGAATTATCTCACACTTTATTCCTTGGCCCACTAGTTATTTAAGAGTGTGTTGTTTAATCTTCATATATTTATGAACTTTCCCTTTTTCCATCCATTATTGATTTCTAGCTAATTCTGTTGTGATTAAAGAAAGTGTTTCATATAATTTCAATCTTTTTAAATTTATTGAGACTTGTCCTGTGACACAACAAATGTTCTATATTAGAGAAGGATCCATGAGCACTTGAAAACAATGTATATCCCACTCTTTTGGGGTTCAATGCTCTATAGATGTCTGTTAGTTATAGTTCATTTATCACAGTATTCAAGTTCTCTGTTTCCTTTTTTCCTCTGTGAAGATGTTCAATCCAATACTGAGAGTAGTGTATTGAAGTCTCAAACTATAATTGTAGAGACACCTGTTTCATCCTTCAGTTTTGCCGTTGTGTTCCTCATGTATCTTGTGGCACTTAGGTTAGGTGCATAAATGTTTAGTATAGTAATTTCTTCTAGCTGAATTACCCCTTTTATTAATATTTAATTTGAAATCTATTTTGTCCGATATTAGTATTGCTACATCAGCTCTTTTTTTGGTTACTATTTGCATGGGATATCTTTTTCCAACCTTTCACTTTTAACTTGGTTGTGTCTTTATGTCTGAGGTGGGTCACTGGTAGACAATATATAGACAACTCATATATTTTTATCCATTCAATCCTCTATGTCTTTTGATTGGGGAGTTAAAACCATTAACATTCAATGTTATCACTGTAAAGGCATTATTTACTTCATCCATTTTGTCCTTGGGCTCTCTGTTGTCATATTGTTCTATTGTCTGTCTCTTACCCTTTAGTTTACTCTTCCTAATAATCTTCATTTCTATAACTCTTCTCCAAATCTCTTGCTCTTGTTTTTTTTTTTTTTTTCCTTTCAGGCTGCAGCTTTCCCTTTATTATATCATGTAATTCTATCATTTTGGTAACAGATTCTAGTAGTTTTTGTTTGTCCTTGAAGATGTTGAACTCACCCTCATCTTTGAAGGACCATTTTGCTAGATACAGACATTTTGACTGGTAGTTTTTCTCTTTCAGTGCCTTTAATAGATCATATCTCTTTCTTCTCACCTCCATGGATTCTGATGAGAAGTTGTAATTTAATCTTATCATTTTTCCCTTCTATGTAATGCTTTGCTTTTCTCTTGCTGCTTTCAGAATCCTCTATCTCTGATACTTGCCATTCTGAATAGTAAGTGTCTCAGGGTAGGTCTATTTGGATTCATGCTGTTTGGGGTGAGTTGTCCTCCTTGGATGTTGACACTTATTTCTTTCATAAGGGTTGGGAAGTTTTTACTCATTATTTCCTCAAATATTCTTTCTCCCCCTTTTCCTTTCTCTTCTCATTCTGGGAAAATAATAATATGGATGTTTGTGCATTTGTCGCTGTCATTCAATTTCCTGAGACACTTGTATTAGTCAGCCAAAGGGGTGCTGATGCTAAATACCAGAAATCTGTTGAGTTTTTGAAAGGGTATTTATTTGGGGTAAAATCTTAGAGTTACCAAGCCATAAAGATTAAGTTACTTCCCTCATCAAAGTTTGTTGCCATGTGTTGGAGCAAGATGGCTGTCAACATTCAGCCTTCCTCTTCCTCTTAAGGCCCCATGGTCAGGCTCTCTAGGCTTTGTTTCTCTTACCGGGGCTCAATTCACTAGGGGCTCAGCTGCTTTTTTCTCTCCACAAGGCCAACTGTGAACTGTCAGGTGAATGAATCATCTCTTTTCCTGGGGTCTTATGTCCTTACTCATGACCAAGCTCCTCTGTGTGCTTACTTCCCAGGGCTTCAACTCAAAAACTCAGCATCAGAACTCCAATTATGTCCTTTGCCATGTCTTTTATCTGTGAGTCCCCATCCATCCAGGAGCAGGGCCTCAATGCCCTACTGATGTGGTCCAATCAAAGCCCTAATTTTATTTTAATCGCGCCCAGAAGAACAGACCATTTAACACATGTAATCCAGTATCTATTTTTGGAATTCATAAATAATGCCAAATTGCTGCAAGACTGTTCTATTTTTTACTTTTTCTTCTCTTTCTTTTCCCCTGTCTTTTCCAGTTTAGATGTTCTGACTTAGAAATAACTAATTCTGTCTTTGAACAATTCAATCTGCTCTTATATGCCTCTTCTATATTTTTAATCTTATCCGTTAGGTCTTTCATTTCCATAAGATCTGTTACTTGTCTTTGCAGGCTTTAAAATTGTTCTTTATGTTCACTCAGTGTCTTCTTTATGTCCTTTTTCTCTTTAGTCATATTTTCTTTAAATTCTTTGAAGTGATTTAGGAGAGTTGTATGATTTTCACTGATAACTTGTATTGAATCCTGTATCTCTTCAGGATATTTGGTTAGTTCCTTTGGCTGGCCGACCTCTTCCTGTTTCCTAGTGTGGCTTGTAATTTTTTGCTGATGTCTAGGCATCTGAATTGACGAATTTATTCTGATGGTCAATTTCTCTTTCTTGCTGATTGTTTTTTTTTTTCCTTTTCTACAGCTCCTCTTTGATATTTGGTTCAACTTATCCTAAATCTTTAAAATTGCTTGGTTTAAGTTATCAAATTCAAGCCAGGAACTTCCTAATTGTCGCAGATTTTCTCCCAGGGCTGGGAAATAGAAAACCATAAACTATTTTTGTCCATGCAATTCCAAAATGGACAGCAGATGGAGATCATCAGCACCTCTTTCCATGGAAGTGTTTCATTCTGGTCTTTCCTTTGTTTCTGTTCTGAATTTCCAGAGTGGAGATTCAAAGCAGACTCTGCTGGCCAAATTCACTGAAAAAAAGGCCCTCCGATACTCCCTTCCTTTTCCCCTGAAATAGCTGATAGCAAGGAAGATGCCTGTTTCTCTCTCAGTCAGCTGCATTGAACCAGGGGTTTTACTCCAGCATAACATTTTGGGGTTGCGGAGGGGAGCCCTTCCATGCTGCCATGGGGCCTTGGTAATTCACTTTTGTCATTTTGGCTTCTTCATCTCTCTGTCCCTCACCGTCTTGAGATTTGTGTAGCACAGTCCTTTTCTGCTGACCCCCAAAGCAAGTCCCTCAGACAGCTTTTGGCTCTTTTTCTGTTGTTTCTGTAAGAGCATTGAGTGCTACCAGATAGTCCTTCACCATCTTGCACAATCCCCTAAGGTCATTTTTTAAAGTGATAGGATTATCAAATTGGGATTTGATAGTCCCTATCAGATTAGGATTGTTTCTTATTTATGTGCCTGGCTAAATAGATGGTAGAATAATGCTAAATTCTAGGCAATTCAACCTTAGAAAACTGACATTTCGTTTAATTAACATAATGGAATGGATTCATTGCTTAATCACAACTCTGTAATTTCACCGTGGTTTTCAATACTCTTCTCTGGGATTTATGGTGATTGCACCAAAATCCCCTCTACAAATGTTGAGGAGAACTTCCCTTGTGGTTGCAGAAGGGGAGAATGTCATCATCTTGGGAATCATGGGGACCCACATAACTCTCAGGAAATCTGAAAAAATTGTCCATTCCTAGCCATGAAATTGGCAAAGGTTGTTTTCCTGGGTAAAAATTCAATTAACTCCTCTTCCATAAGCCAATTTGCTTTCTTAAAAACATGTAAAATTGCTTGATCATCTTTCTATACTGTTTATTTGTTAATTATGTAGTTACCCCTTATAGAATAAAAGCTTCAAAAGAGTAAGTCCAACATTGTTATCCTCACTACTCTCTCACAGGGTCTATACCTGAACCTGGGGCTCAAGAAAATTTTTGAGAAACTCAATGGACATCCTTCAGAATTATGGCATTCTTATTATTAAACATGTTTTACAGAAACAAATATATTGAGAATTACAGAACTCCCTTCACCAGCCCAAGTCAAGATATATTCATAGTCAGATTTCCCTACCACTGATAGCTGTAGTTTTGACCACAGCTGGTGCACAGAAAGCCCTTATTTAATATCTTTTAAGGAACTTAACTCACCTCTACCCCATTTACAGGTCAGATCTCTTTCAGCCATGAAGAGAAACATCACACTGTGAATGAGTTCATCCTGCTGGACTTCACCACAGACCCTGTGTTGCAGTTGATCTTATTTGTGGTGTTCCTATGTGTGTACTGTGACTGTAGTGGGAAATACCACTCTCATCACATTGATTTGTAATGATTCCAGGCTCCAAATGCTCATGTATTTTTTTGTTGCAAATCTGTCTTTCCTGGGTGTCTGGTATCTCTTGGTGTAAACTCTAAAGATTCTGGTGACTTGGATCTCTGAAGACAAGAGCATTTCCTTGGCAACTTGCAGAACACAGTTCTTCTTCTCTTGCTAAGTTATACTTAGTGTTACCTGCTAGCTGCTGTGACTTATTACAGTTATGTGGCCATTTCCAAAGCCCTGCTTTATGTTCAAGGCATGTCCTGGAAATTGTGCATCTGTTTAATCGTATTTTCCTACACTGGAGTCTTCGTCAATGCAGTAACACTAAGCAGCAGTACATTCACATTGGCTTTTTGTGGTGACAATGTTATTGATGATTTTTTCTGTGATGTTCCACTCCTGGTGAAGTAGGCATGTGATATGAGAGAGAGCTACCAGGCAGTCCTGTTTTTCCTCATGGGCTCCGACATCATTGTGCATGTTTTACTCATACTTGCCTCCTACATTTTCATCAGTGCCACCATCTTGAGGACCCACTCCACACAAGGAAGCCTCAAATCCTTATCCACCTGCTCCACCAACTTGACTTCTGTCATTTTATACTGTGCTTTTATTCTTTACATCTACTCTTGCCCACATTCTAGCTATTCTCTTGAGAGGGATAAATTTATTTCTAAATGTTACACTGTGTTCTTCCCTATGTTGAACCCCATGATCTACAGTCTGAGGTAGAAGGATATGAAAGAAGCCCTGAAAAAAGTCTTCAAGTAAACACAATTTGAAATCTAAGTTGACATAATTGTTTTAAGACCAGTGCTAAGATGTAATGGACACTGTTCAGTGGGAGGTTGGGAACTAGGGTTAAAATTCATCTGGGATCCCAAAGAAATATATTTTATTTGAGTGTGTCCTCTAAGATAGCCCCAGTACTTTTTTCCTCTATGGGAAATAAGTGAATATCAAAAGAAAATTTAAAGGATTTTTGAAATTTGTAGAATATACCTCAAATCCTTCCAGTCAAGTACTCTCAGGGTATCTGTGATGATAAAACAATGATAAATGTTAAGAATTTTGCAATAATAAAAAAGAGGGCAGTGAGGAAATAGAAAATAAATGAAGGTGAAAGAAAAGATCAGTAATTTCGGTGCTAATACAAATGTTAAATTACCTAAATTTGTACTAAAATTTTAATTTTGAAATGGTTTAACAAAGTATAATAAAGGACTGCTACTTTGTCTCTCTCCAGGGTATAGATGGAGCTAGGCCTTGAATACATGAAGAGCATGACTGAGATCAGGTGGGAAACACTTTATTTTTCTTGTATAAAAACACTAATTGTGCCCACAATGTGGATCAGGTCCTCTGTGCAAAGATTCTGATGTGAGTTTTTACAAAGTGGCTGATGAATTCTTGAGAGTGACACTTGGTGAACTTGGTGCCGTTCCAGAGTCATGGAGTGAGAAAACTAGGTCTCGTAGATGTCATCAAGTGGACTTGGCCAAATTGCCCAGGGTGGCCATGCAAGCCCTGTCCAATCTGAAGCAGTCATCAATACTGGCCATCAGCAGCCGCTTCTTGGGCCCAGGGGCAGAGACAATGCAACTTCCTCTGGGAACGAGAAGAAGTGCACCAGCACAGAGCCTCAGCATCCTGACATCTTTCATGGGACAGAATGGGGCTTTCTACTGGATCCCCCAGTACTCCCAGCATACAGGGAAAATGGAGAGCATGGCCACAATGATGGCTCATGGATAGAGCTGGCTAACTCCTTAAAAAATTATATCCTATACTGGAGAGGCTTTCTTAGTCCAAGATTGCCACAAATGTCTTGAACATGATCTACTGGCTATCATGGATCTCTTTTCACACAGGCATAATTTTGAAAGCTCATCCTTGAGAGACATGTGCAATATCACAGAGCTAGTAAATCACATAGAGCTGGTATTTCAATGCAGAATTTTTAAGAAATTTAGGGCGTTGGCTCTCATCTAACAAGCTATTCTCTCTTCTTATAGATGAATGTTTTTCTTTTTTTTCTCTTGGCAGAGGTAACAATGCTGGTAACATTTTGACAATTTGAATTTCTTTTTCTACTTAAAACAGCTATACAACTATTTTCCTTAAGAGAGCTTGTCTTTCGCTATCCTGTAATTTCTTGAGATTTACATGTGTTATTGAGGCATTTTTTGATACCATCAATACTGAACATTAGGGAGAACCTACCTTTTGATGTCAAGGCATTGAGAAACATGAATCTTTCAAAGATTATGTCCTGTATCTCTGAAACTCTCCAGAGAAACTAAGAGGAGGCAACTAGATGAAAACAATATCATTATCAAATAAGAACTGAAGGTAACAGTAGCTAGCTGACATTCCCACTGACTATAATAGTAGTGAAAGGATACTGAAACCAAGAAAATATTGTGATTTATTTCAATTTTTAAAATATTTGTCCTTGAACTCAATTGTAGAAAAGGCTGCACCTAAAATATGAACCCAAGTCTATAAATTGAAATCTAGTATTCTGACAAATCAGGAAATGAGACGTGAATGTCCTCATTTTTTTCCAGATATAATGATAATGTATCAAGAGTATGTGGCTTGGGTAAAACCAGCCTGGAATCCTGAAAGCCCTTCCATTCCTCTAACTATAAATGTATATAGGATTTCACTTCCTTAGCATATAAAGTAACATTGTTTAACCCTAGAGACCAAGTTATTTATGACCTGGATTCAACTTCCCTTTACAAACTTCTGTCTCACTACTTGTTTTCATCCACTCAGGATTCCAACCAAAGTAGAATGCTTACACAATTAGGTACCCCATAATAATACTGAACAACTTAGGAGCTCAGAGTTGGGTATACAGCACTGTTTTATCACTATGTATTCTAAAATCTTTTTCTGAATCTCTTCAAGTTTGAAATCCTATTATCTTCTCAGGAATTTATGATTATTACACACACGATATACAAAATCTTGAGTTGAAAAGAAACTGTCTATAGCAGTTTGATATTATTTATGAATTCCAAAAAAGATATCTGATTATGTTTATAAACTGGTCTGTTTCTCTAGGCATGATACCTATTGATTTTATTAGATTTAGCTGAGATATCTTTGATTAAATTATGCTAAGATTAGGGTTTCAGTTCTGCAAAGTCATTAGGGTATGTACGGTTCCGTCCCTATTCCCATGGTGGGCTGATAAAACAGACTTTCATAGAGCAGTAGACACACAGAGCAGATACACAGAGGAAGAGAGAAAGCCCATTAGACAAGGCAGAGGCCCCAGGAAGTGAGTTGAGCCTGATAGTCTACAGTTGACCTTACGAATGGAACAGAGCATCTGAGCCAGAAAGAAAGGAGCCTCAGCAAGAGAGATGGGCTTTAGGCGAGTCTAAAGTTGAGATCAAAAGAAGCTGGGACCATGGAGCCTTAAGAGGAAGAAGGAAGGCTGAACCCTTGCAGACATCACCCGCCATCTTGCTTCAACATTTGGCAAATGACTTTAGGTGAGAATGTACATTTTATGGTAACTTGAGTTGGACTTTTTAGGGCCTTGTGACTGTAAGCTTCTACTCCAAATAAATACCTTTTATAAAAGCCAAGATATATCTGGTATTTTGTATCAGCACCCTTTATGGCTAATACACTGTCCAGACCATTATTTGTTTATACAAGGAAACTTCTATTTGAGATGTATTTTTTAAGTTAATTTTTCAAAAATAATTTGGGCAAAACTGGAAATGTCTGGACAAAGCCAATTACTATACATTTATTTTGTTTCTAAAGAAGAAAAGAACAGATAAAACAAATTTTCTGGTCGATTGCTAAAAAATTCTTCCCAGAGGAAGAATTATTTTAATGAGACCTCAAAAAATTAAATGCATTGATCCAGACAGCAGCTCATTGTGGGGGTATAGAGAGAGGAGAGAACACTCCCATCAAAGAAATAGCATGTATCAAGAGTCCTCCCACAGGAGAGAGCCAGATGAGTTCAAGGAAGAATGATAGATTAAATAAAGGTAGGGTGGAGTGAGGTACCAGCAGAGGAGCCAGAATTGCTACTTGATCCATACTAAGGGTTTTTGCCTTTAAAACAACACAAATGGAATCCATGGTCATCACAAGGAAGTCTCTTGATCAGATTTGTTCATCTAAAGTTCTTCCTGTCTACAGACTAGGAAAAAAATTGAAGAAGAGTTAGAGTTCCTTCCTACTAGAGTCTCTGTGAAATCTTTATCCTCTGTCACTTGTTAAGACCAATCATTTCATAAAGGTAGGAAAGGTGGCGTTATTAAGTTCCAGAAAGAATGACTACAGGTTGTATAAACTGTGACTTCTTGTTAGCATACAGGACACAAAATTGTCAGTCCAAACTTCTCTGCCAAACAGGAAATTATAATTACATCAAAATTTATCCTCAAGTTAATGGGGAAGACCCTAACACAAGGTCCTTTCAAAATAGGCATTTATCACAAAAGCCTTCTTTCTCTATTTTTAATGCAAAAGCTAAAAATTCTTAGATAAATAAATTTGATGAAAACTCTTTATGCTCAATTAGAGTATTCAATATTATAGTCATCATTTTGACTTCTGAGTACAGTAAAATTGTAACACAAATTCATCACATTATGTTTCAGCACCAAAGCTCTGTCTAAAATATAAATATAAAGAAGTAGCCTAACTATAAACCAATGATCTGTCTGTATATTGCAAAAATGATTGCGTTTCTTTAAGGCCCTGATGTCAAGAGTGGAGTCTGTTTTTCCACCCCTGAATCAGGGATAGCATTTTGGTTTGCTTTGACCAATAGTTTGTACCAAAATCCTTGTCATGTGAATTCCCTGCCAGCCTGGGTCTCACAGGTTTGAATGCTTCTCTTATCCCTTTTGGAATTCTGCCTTTGTCATGTAAACACAATTGGGTTAACATTTTAGACATCCAGTGAGGTTCCCACTCTCCCTAACTGACAGTAAACTGGGCCCCAGATATGTGAGTAGGGCAATTCTAGATCATCCAAATCCAGCTGAGTGAACAGACCCTTGAGCCAGCGCTGTTGATAGCAGACAATTCTGGCACAGACAGAATGCACAATTGAAATATCACCTGATCAAATCCTGATTCCACTACTTAAAAACTAATCTGGGAGAGTCTCTTAACAACGCTCTTACCTAAATTTCTTCATCTTTACAGAACAAAGAAAAATATCTATGCAATAAGATATAGCAAGGATTAAGGAAAATGTAGGTGAAATGTATATTCCAGTGTCTGAAACAAAATACTTAAATTGTAGCTAGTTTTAATCTGAGTGAAAAGAATACCACGCCTAGTTATAATAACTGAGGCTGAGGAAGAAAATATAAGAACAAGTTTTTATTAATAACAACAGAAACCCAATAGAGGATGCCATTCAGAATCTTCCTAAAATAATTTGAGTTTAATATTTTTGTCACATACTCTCCATGATTTGAGAAAGGAGGTTCAGGCTTGGACGTACGTAGTTCACTGGCATAGGACTAAGAAATACTTTGTTTGAGAATCAGCCCAGACACTAATTACCTGTGTTATTTTAAGAGCCTCACCATTCCTCTCTAGAACAGAATTTACTCATGACAATTTTGGATGATCATAAAACCAATGTCCATGATTCCAAATTGTTAACATCTCAAGTAGAATCCATCTTAAAATAAGAATAGAGAAACTCAACTATGGCAATATGTTGTGAAGAGATTAGCAATCCTTTCATATGTACATACCTTTGGATAGATGGAAGTTATCACCATCTTACTTGAAGTAAGAAACAAAATGTACTGAAAATAACACCATTGTTTTTACTTTAAGATATGCATTTTCATAGTTGTTTTCCTAAAAATCAATCACATGAGCTTGTGTATATTCTCTAACTACTGATTCCTTGACTTGCTTATCTGCAAATAATTAAGGGCTCTTATCATTTTGGAGTCAAGACTATTTTGGAACTTGCTAAATCAAAAATAGCCCCACCCAAATGCACATCTGTATAAACATAAAAGTTTAGAGTGATTAAAAAATACCAGAAATCTACCCATAGTATTTCTAGTTATGATACTCATATTAAAATTTATACTCTTATAAGATGCTTAAATTTCTTCCCAGTGTTAATATTTTATAATTATAAGAGATGGCTAGTAGTTATATCAAACTTAGTATGTTTAAAACAAAATTCCTACATTTCACTTACAAATATTGATCAATCTGCTCATTCCTCAGATCAGTAAATAAAATTCCACACTTGCAGCTTCACAAGGTAAAAATTTGATTTTATCCTACTCACTTCCCCTCCTAAGTTCTCTTCAATCTTCCAGGAAATCCTGGTGTAATTACCTTCATAACATATCCTGAATCTGACCATTTCTCAGCACCTCAACTGTTATCAGTTGAGTCCAAACACATTTTATGCCAAGCATATTGCAATAATGCCCTAACTGGTCTACACCCTTATTCCCCCACTCTATATAGACTACAGTTCTTCAATAAAATGTCAGGTCATGGCCCTCCTGTACCATGTACATACTCCCATTTCACTGTACAGTCAAATTCCACACAATGTGCCCAACTTCCTCTCTAAGCTGAACCTCCATTAATAAGTATTTTCATCTACAAACATTTGCCCCAACATTCAATCTGCTTCAGCTTTCCTGGTTTTCTCACTGTTTTTCAAAATTTTCAACCATGCCACAGCATCAAAGATTTTGAGCTGTCTCTTCCCTCTGCCCAGAACAGTCTTGTAGCAGTTTCATATTATTGATGAATTCCAAAAAGTAATATTGGATTATGTTTGTAAACTGGTCTTTTCTTCTGCATGTTAGAGTGTATTGGATTCAGAAGTTTTACTTTTACTTGATTAAATAATGATTAAGGCTTTGATTTGGCCATGTCAGTAAGACATTGCATCCTTCCCCCCTTGGTGGGTGGGGACTCACAGAGAAGCTGTACCACAGAGAAGGGAGGTTGGAGTTTTAATGCTGGAGCCTGAAGAAGTAAGCACACAAGGACCTTGGTCGTGAGGAAGGAGAGAAGGCCCCTGGGAAAAGAGATGAGCCATTCGCCTGATAGTCTACAGCTGTCCTTGTGGGGAGAAGCAAGCCTGAGCCTGGAGACAAGCAAGCCCTGGGAAGAAGGGAGCCCAGGAAGCCTGAACTCTTGGCAAATGTCAGCAGCCATCTTGATCCAACACGGTGCAACAAACTTTGTTGAGGGACACAACTTTTGCTTTATGGCCTGGTAACTGTAAGCCTCTACTCCAAATAAGTACCTTTTTGTAAATGCCAACATGTTTCTGGTATTTTGCATCAGCACCCCTTTGGCTGACTAATACCACTCTTCTCTCAAATAGTTGCGTGACTTACCCATATTACCTTGAACTCCCTTTAAAATGCCATTTTCTCATGAAGGCCAAATCTAATCTCTCTATTTAAAACACCATGCCACCTCCACTTAGAAGCTCTATCCTTGCTACAAGGCTCAGACCTTACTCTACGTTCTTTTGTATTTATTTTATTCTTCTAACTCCTGTTTATTAAGTTTATTATATTTTCTCACACCTTAATGCAATACCCACAAAGGCAGAACATTTTTAAGTTTTTTTTTTTTATCTCCAGCATATTGAACAGTTCCTAGTAACTAATTGGTACTCTATAAATAATGGGAAATCTCACTCTCATGTGAAATTTCACTACTCTATTTACCATAAAACTGTAAGAAAGAAGAGTAAATAAAAGAGGGAACCCATTCTTAAAACATCAAATCCAACTTGAATTCAAAATAAATTCAAACAATATGTGAATGTGAAATAAAAGACACCAAAAATATCAGATCTAAACAGCTCTCAAAATATCTCTTCTTTTGTTGTAGCTCTGCTCCTTTAATTGGGATCACTCAAAATTCTGTGAAAGTATTGCATCACTCTTGAACATAAAAATCATATTGGGAGGGACTTCCAGGAAAATGGCATTGAATTAGGTAGGCAGAGACCAACTCTCTCACAAAAAAGAATGGAGAAAGGACAAAAATCTATCCGAGGGAAATTTTTGGAGATATATAGAATGGGAAAGTGCTGTGTATCATTCAGGAGTGAACTAGACAGATAAAGAGGCCAAAGGAAAACCTTGAGTTACTCACCCCTGTTGCAGGGAAAGCCACATATACCCTACCCTCAAAACAAATAGCCTCAGTAAAGCCCCTAGATCACTGCAGCTAAGTAGGAGGGAACATGTCTCAGGAGGAAGAGGGGTCTGGCATGGATGGAGAGTGGATACTTTTTGGTGAGTTTGGAAAGCTGAATCCCCTTTGAATCTTGGAAAGGACCCAGACCAGTACTGAGGTGGCCAAGGGAAGAGGGGAAGGGAGATCTGATCCTGCAGGCTGTCACACCCAGCCACCCTGGGAGAGAGAGGAACGAGGTTAGAAGGGGCATGAAGACAGTCGCCTAACCAGCCAGGCTCTGGTAAACTGTTAAGAGCCTAACCCGACTAAGTGAAAGGGGTATGATAGAGCCACATAAGCTGTCTAGAGCCTATTATTGTGGCATCAGTGTGGCTCAGTGGAGTAATTCCTGCATTGTATATATGAGGTAACTGGATCAATTCCCGGGTCTCCTTAGAGAAGTGATCCAGAGAGTGATCCACTGGGTTATCAGGCACTCACCTAATACCTTATGATACCTTATGAAAGCTAACATTTAGACAGATTTTTTTTTTGTTATTTTAGGTTTTCATAGATCTGTATTATTTATTTTTTCATCAGTTCCTTTTTTGTTTTTTTAAACTTTTTCTTTTTTTTCCCCCTTTATTTTATTTGCTAAACCTGGTACATCACCTGCAGATGGAAGGCTACATGGTGATTGATTAATGAGCACAGGCAGCCTGAGAAGCTACTTAGGGATGAAGAGGAAAGGCTGTTTTCCTGGATTGTTGTTGTTTTTAGTTCTTGTTCTTTCATTTATTATTTGTTGTGTTTCTTCTTTCTTTGATTCATTTTTTCTTTTACATATTTTCTACTTACTTTATTTCTTTTCATTCCTTCATTTTTCAATATTCTGTTTTGTGTTGTATTTCTTTAATTCCATGTTTTTTGATTGGCTTTTCTTTTTATTTCACTCTCTGGTTGTTGCTTTTTTCCATTCTTCTCATCCTTCCAATCTTTTAATTCATGGTATGTTTTTCTCTGTCTTGTTCCTGGTTTCATTTTTTTCTGTTCCACTTTTTTATCCTTATTCCTTTGTAGTTTTTATGATTTTTTTACTCATAATAAATAAGTAGTAATTGAATTACTTACTTATTTTCCTAACGCTTCTAGAGTTCCTCTTCTTCCCTTTTTAAAAAAAAAAATAATGATATTATTCTTTTTCTATTCTTATCTCTTTCCTTTTCTCTGGTTCGAATATATATTTTTCAAGGGAACACAGACAACTTCAAGGAAATAGAATTAAAAAAAGTGTCAAAGAAGAACATTACCACACATGAAAAGTAAAATAAAACCCTAGAGTAGAAAGAGAATCTAACCAACTCTATAAGCCCATCGAGATAAACAGATACCTAAACACCTGTGGGAACCCTCTGATCTTTGCATCAAAGAAATAGCTTGAAGGCCTGTTTCTCTGCACACACAGAGAATTCACCACTATCAGTTCCTACTTATCTGATCTCCCTTATCACCCATCTTATCTCCTAAGTATATCACTAAATGTTTCTGTAATCCTGCTTCCCCATTATGGACCTGGAATTCTTATGAGATTATTTACACCTGTCACATGTGCAATACATGCCTACTCCCCTGCATGTTCACCCTTACCTTGATTGTGAAAAAATTCTGAATAAAAAGCATGCTGGGGATCAGCTCCAGAGGATAGCTTCTTTAGCTGTTCACCCCGTGACCTCTCTCAAACTCTGTGTTCAAAATAATTTCATTGTGCCATCGTGGGCTCTGCTGGACAGACCACTGCAAGACTTTGCAGGACAGATTCCTGAAATGGTGACTTCAACATGATTCAAACCAGCAGCAAAATTGGCAACTCAAAGAGATGAAATTTATCCAAATTACTCATCATCCCAATTGTAAGGGAACAGCAATGCCCATTTGGGATAGTTGCCTGTGTGTCAAGAATTCAGTCAGGGGTATTATCTACTTTATCATGGGTTCAGAAATCTTGAAAGAGCAAAAGGTTTTTGTAAAAGATCATTCAGCAATTACTAAAGGCAGCTAACTGTATGCGAAAAGAAACTCAACTATTCACTTTATTAAAGTTAATCTGAAATTTCTGCCCATGGTTTCCCAATAGAGGAACGTTAGACTTAAATTTATGGGAACAAGTAGGAAAAAATCTAAGAAGAAACTATGAACAGGGAGAGAAAATTCCCGCCTCGACTCTTATAACCTGGAGCCTAGTAAAAACAGCTTTATGCTGACTTTACACCACTCCCCAGCCTACTGCTTTTCTAGAGGAGTCCTCACCCAAAAGTCCCTTAGCTTTAGACAAAGAGGAAGCCCTGCTTCCTCCTCCCCTTCTGCCTCCTTCCCCAGCTACTCTTGAAAAATCCACAATTCCTAAGGAAGAAGAAACTTTACTCCTGTTTCCTCCTTCTTCACCCTCAGTCTTCTTTGAAACTCAGACACCTCGCCCTGCTATGAAAAATAGCTTAAAAGAAGCCATAGAGCTAAGAAAATGTCATGCCTTTCCTGTAACTCTCCAAAATGGTCAGCCACAGCATGAATCACTTCCCTATACAGTCTTTAAAGAGCTAAGGAGAAGTATTAATGAAAATGAACTTCACAGTTCCTTTACTAAGGGGATTTTAAACTCCATTGCTAATGGCTATCAAATGTGCCCTTGTGATTGAAAAGTTCTTGTAAAAACTGTTATTGCCACAGCTCAATTTAGTGTTTGGTAACTAGAATATCGAAAAAGGCTGCACTCAACATGCAGAAGTGCTGAACAAAGCCCTTATCAATGAGATCATGCTTGTAAGAAAACTTTCAGCCAAAAAGTTAGCTAAGATAAGGAAAACATTCCAGCAGCTGCTCTGTAAACACTGTACTGCCTCCATGATAATGTGGCTGTGGGCTGGTGGGGGCTGAAAAAATTAAACTGCTGGAAGAGTAGGAAAACTTGGC
>JAQZBX010041220.1:0-22496 GCA_029593785.1 Cabassous unicinctus
GATTTTCTAAGTACAGGATCATGTCATCCGCAAACAGTGAGAGTTTTACTTCCTCTTTTCCTATTTGGATGCCTTTAATTTCTTTTTCTTGTCTAATGGCCCTAGCTAGAACTTCTAGTACAATGTTGAATAACAATGGTGACAGTGGGCATCCTTGTCTTGTTCCCGATCTTAGAGGGAAAGCTTTCAACCTTTCCCCGTTGAGTATGATGTTGGCTGTGGGTTTTTCATATATGCCTTTTATCATATTGAGGAATTTTCCTTGTATTCCTATCTTTTGAAGTATTTTTATCAAAAAAGGATGTTGGATTTTGTTGAATGCCTTTTCTGCATCTATTGAGATGATCATGTGGTTTTTTTCCTTCAGTTTGTTAATGTGGTGTATTACATTGATTGATTTTCTTATGTTGAACCAGCCTTGCATACCAGGGATAAATCCCACTTGGTTGTGATGTATAAGTCTTTTAATATGCTGTTGGATTCGATTTGCAAGTATTTTGTTGAGAATTTTTTTATTGGGGAGTTTAATCCGTTCACACTGAATGATATTACTATAAATGCATTATTTGCTTCCACCATTTTATTCTTGGTTTTCATATGGCATATCTTATTTTCATCTATCTTTTTATTCTTTGGGTTATCCTTTCTGGTATTCTTGCCTTCTGCACTCTTCTCCAAACCTCTCTATCCTTTTTTTTTTGGATTCTAAGGTTCCCTTTAATATTTCCTGCAAAGGCCAAAGGCAGATTCTTTTTTATGAACTCCCCTAGTTTCTATTCATCTGTGAATACTTTTAACTCACCTTCATATTTGAAGGACAGTTTTGTCCAATAAAGAATTCTCAGCTGGCAATTTCATTCTTTCAGTATCCTAATTATATCATACCATGTCTTCTCACCTCCATGGTTTCTGATGAGAAAGCCACAGTAAGTCTTACTGGGCATCCCTTGTATGTGATGGGTTGCTTCTCCCTGGCTACTCTCAGAATTTTCTCTTTATTGTTGACTTTTGACATTCTGTGTAGTATGTGTCTTGGAGTAAGTCTCTTTAGTATTCTGATTGGGGTACTCTGTACTTTTTGGACGTGTAAGTTCATGTCTTTTATTAGTATTGGGAAATTTTCATCCATTATTTCCTCAAATATTCTTTCTGCCCCTATTCCCTTCTCTTCTCCCTCTGGAACTCCCATGACACATATGTTGTTGTGTTTTGTGTTATCATTCAACTCTCTGAGCCCCTGCTCAATTTTTCCCATTCTTTACACTCTCTATTCTTTTCTCTCTTCAATTTCTGCTGTTCTAGATTCCTAATCACTTATTCTTTCTTCTATCCTTTTGAGTCTGCTCTTGTATGCCTCTAATTTTTTTTAATGAGGAACCAGGGATTGAACCCTGGACCTCGTACATGGCAAGCAGGTGCTCAACCACTGAGCTACATCTGCTCCCTCTAATGTGTTTTTTTATCTCACCTATCGTGTCTCTCATTGCTGTCAGCTCAGTTACTTTTCTGTTCAGGTTTTCAAAAAATTCTTTGTGCTCACTCAGTTTCTTCTTGATGTCCATTATCTCTTTACCCTTATTGTCTTTCAACTCATTAATTTGATTTTGGAAATTTGTATGCAACTTGATTAGTTGTCTCAACTCCTGTGTCTCATCTGGGGCTTTGATATATTCCTTTGCTTGGACCATCTTCCATTTTCTTCACATGGCTTGTAATTTTTTGCTGACTCTGTTGCTCAGTTTCCCTCTTTTGTAGGGATTTAATGGCAGGAGAATGTATTATTGCCATTCTTTGATTCTTGGCTCCACCCATTCTAGGTCTTTAGGTTTGTCCCTGTTAGTTGCTCAAATCTAGGCCCTGGACCCAGTTGCAGACCTGCTTCCTAGGGCCTTGGGGAGGGATGCTGGAAAGGCTGGAAAAAGCCTCTCTTACTTTTTGCTTTTAATTCCCTCACATGCACTTCCTTGATTGGCCAGCAGATGGCGCTCTTTGGAAGCCCTCGGGTCAAAGCCTGTTCTAGAGTTTTTGCAGTGACACCTATCGGATCAGTGTGACAGAGGTTCCTGCCTGGAGGCTAAGAGCCTTTTAAATCAGACTTTCTCAGAGACAGTTCTCCAACCTTTGCTGGCAATCCCTTCTTTTCCCACATACAAAATAATTCTACTCCCCTCTGCATCCTCAGTAACCAGTCCCGGTCAGTAGAGAGGGAAATTGAGAGGGTTGGATCTCTTTAGTCCCTGCCAGCTCCCAAGGGAAACAACGGTGCACCTGGCCTGGAAGGGCTCGTGGGACACAGCAGACCAAATCTGTGGGTCAAAAGCCGAGTCTGCCTTAGTCTGTTTCCTTCTCTCTCCCCTTTCCTGGGGAGGTGGATCCCTGGGGCCTCCTTTGTCTGTAGCTGCAGACCCAGAGGCCTGAGAATTCAAAAGTGTCTGTAGGGTGGGGGAGGATGCTGGTAGTTGCAGCTGCAGTTTTTAACTCACAGTTTTGCTGTCTCAGTTCTTTTCTTTTGCCCCCCTCTCTTCTGAGTGGTGACCAGCCTTCCCCTGGTGTCCTAAACCCTACAAGAATTTTTTTCCCAGGCCATTTCTGCCCGTTCTCTAGCTATTTTTCTGGGACAGAAGAGAGTCCCGTGTCTTTCTAGTCAGCCATCTTCGTGGAAGTTCCCTTATAACCTTTTAAGTCTGGACTTCAAGGTAAGAAGTGCATTTCATCAACCAGCGGTAGCAGCCTGCGGTTTAAAGCTGAGTATGGCTTTGTGCTAGAGGCTCCTAAGGCCAAATGGAAGCTCTCCAACCCAGACTTTGAAAATTTAAACATTTCAAAAACTTTTTTAACCAAACTTAAAGAAAAGGGATTCCCACAGTGTGAAGGAGGCAGCCGCAGCTTGTCTTTTCCCATGGGGTTAGGACAGAAGGAAGCTTCTTTTTGTTGGTAGAAGGAATGAGGAGACAGAGCAGGAGTTTGGGGTGGGTGGAGAAGTACTGACCTGGAAGTTTTGAGTCTGGGTCCTCAGCCAAGTCCCTTCAGCTCCCTTTACCACTTTTTCTACTTGTATAAAACCAGGGGCTGGACTTCTAGAAGCCCCTTCCAGTGCTGACAATCTGTGAAACCATAAATGCCTCCCCTGGGCTTTAGTTTAATGTGAGCCCTCAGCTTTAAAGGAGGGGCTTTGTAAGTCTGGGCCATTGAGAAGTCATCTCTGTATATTTTGTGCAGGTCTCGGAAGGCATTGTCCTTTGTTACCTGGTCACCAGATAGCCCAGCTTATTAATTCCTCTTCAAATTTGGAGCCAGGAAACAGTTTGTCTCTCTCATAGAACTCTTATATATTTTTTTTTATTGGACAATGTCGATGAAACACCTCAATGTGTTTCTCTTATTGCTCCAGTTACCAAGAAGCTCAAAGCCAAATTCGGTGGTTAGCGATAGCAGCTTCCCTCACACAGCTGGTGTCTCTAATTCCTTCTGAGATTTGGGTGTTGTTGCTGTTTTTTGTTTAACTTTATGTACTCTAATATTGAAGCCACATGAAATCTTTTAGTGGCATTGAACAGGGTATAAGTTATTTGTGCAGAACAACAGAGTCAGTAGTTGCAGAACACAAGAATACTCCTTACTGACCCCATCATCTGACCCCTTCTCCACTGCCAGTGAATCTGACATAACAACAACCACAGTAACAACTAAGATGCATTAAGGACTTGCTCTGGGGGCACTGTTCTAAGTACTTACTCAACAACACTTGGGGACTATTAATATCCCTATTTTCATTACTCCAAAAAGAAAAACTCCACACCCCTTAGCAGTCACCTCTAAAATTTTTTGTGGTGATGAATGTATAACACTGTGATTATACTAAAAGCCATTGATTGTACACTTTGGATAGATTGTATAGTTTGTGACTTTATCTCAATAAACTGCTTTAAAAATATATCCCTATTTTACAGATGAGGGAAGTGAGGCACAGAAAGGTGAAGCACCCTGGCATGGTCTCACAGCTAGTAAGATACCATCTGCCTCATTCACTGTTGATGGACAGGTAGGACAGGAGGGTCATACTAGACCCAAAGAATTCCTGGTGGCAGAGAGACCTTGGCTCACCTTTTATTGGCTTGTGTGTGTGTGTGTGTAATTAGTATGCTAACCACAAACAAACAACCCCAACTAGGGAAAAGAGGGGTGAGGGAGGATGAATTAGTGACCCCAGAAGCCTGGATAAATCTCCCTGGCTTCTGACTATCCTGAGATCTATTCTGAACTGATATGAGGGAATCCATGGAATTTCACGACCCATTTTTGGAATGTGTGTGGGCTTGGGACCATGGTTGGGGGATGGCACGTGGGGCAGCCCAGACTCCTCACGAGTTAGGTCCATTAGAGGCCAGCCTGGCTGCAGGGAGCCCTCCATGACTGTTGGGTGCCCTGTGCCTCCTGACAGGGTTGGCAAAGCATTCTCCAGGGATCCTCTTAGGTCTAGAGTTGTCACTAAAGGAGGAACCAGTCGGCCTGTTTGGCCACTGCCCTAAGCAGATCGGGAAGTGGAGGCTTTAGTGGCATGGGTTCACGCATCTTAGTACTAAATGCAGCGGTCTGCTCAAGAAAGGCCATGTATGTAGGGGCAGTCTGGGAAATTGCAGTGGCCAGTCATGACCAGGCTGACCAGCCAGGACTTGACCTGGCAGACAGACTGGATAAGTACGGTCTTAATTTGGAAAGGGGCCTCAGCTGGGAATGTGCCCACAGTCAATATGCAGATGTCTAAATGTGACCAAATCAGAAGACAATTTTTAAAACAAATAATCTGGAATTTTTACCTTTAAAAGAGTCTCTCATTCAGTCAGTCAACATATATTTATTGAGCCTCCACCCCCACATGCCAAATACTGTGCCAAATGCTGGGGGGCACAGTAGCGAGCAAGGTAATTGGGGGCCTACTGATACAGAGCTCACTGCAACTGGGCAAACAAATGATTCTGTAAGCTGTTGCCTCTGATGGGGTCAAGTGCTGGGTTTGGGGAAGGCTTGTCCTTTCGAATTGCTTTGGGTGGCTCTGCCTTTAATCTGAAGATGGTATCGTTGCTTGAAACATTTTTGGAACTGCTCTTCAGGAATTGCCTTCAGAGCTGGTCTGGGCCACACGGGGAAATCCATCTCACTACTTTATAGCCACACCTAGCTTATGACCAAAAATGGTATTACCCAGCTTGATGAGCCACTTTATTCCCCAGGCTTGGCTCTGATTGACTTGCCTGTGAGCCAACATTACATCCATCCTCTAAGGATGGATATTTGCCACACTAAGTGTAGTAAGAGTAACTTTGCTAATTTCGAAATAATTTCTCATTCACCTGAACACCCGTCGTCCTTTGTGCCTCTGTTGTATTCAGCACAATCTCCAATTACCAATTTCTGCCTCCATTTCCCCCACCAGGTTGGGAGCCTTTGGAGGGCAGGGCCACAAGTCTATACCCTCTGCAATGCCCAGTATGGAACAGATGTTCAAACATGTATATTTACTAAAATTGAATGTCCAAGTTCTGACAGATTTCCAAAGAGGCGTTCAAGAAGTGCTCCAGGGGACAAGAGTGTTTTTGGAACAATAGTGTAGTATAGAAGCTTTATTTGAGCTCTGGGATCTATCAGGCCTGGCTTCCAATCCCTACTCATTCCCTTTACTAGCTGTGTGGCCACACGCAGATCATTCATTCTCTCTAAGCCTCTGTTTCCTCATCTGTGGAATGGGAATAATAATACTTGCCTCACAGGGTGTTTATAAGGACAAGTGAGAATATTTATGTAATTCCATAAGCACAGAGCTTATCATACCTTACACACTCAGTAAATAGAAGCAGTCATTATTTTGTTGTATTGGGGCGAATTCTCATTTGGATGCATCAGTTCTGATGTTTCTTTTTCTTTTTAAAGAATGACTCACCCCACAGCCAGATCATTATAAGTCATAGAAGTTTCATACTGGAAGAAATTTTAGAGCCCATCTAGGCACAACCTGCTAATTTTACTGAGATCTGGAAAGGAAAATAGATTGTCTAAAGTCACATAACTGGCTCATAGCAGAACTGTGCTAGGCATTTTATGTGGCATTTGATTCTTGCACCTACCTTTGGAGGTTGCACCTTCCTTCCAAGGGCCTTGCAAGCAGGCCAGGAGCCCTGGGGTTTGGCACTCCTGGATGTCAAGAGCCAAGGATTTGGTATATGCACTCTGGAAAACTGCAAACACATGCTTCCCACACCTTTCTAGAGTGACACTTGGTCCCCCTGCAGTAGGAGCAGAACTGGCTGTGGTTAAGGAGCGCGCTAGACAAACCTGGCACTGCTACTTATAGCTCACCAGCTGCTTAACCTCTCTGATCTTTGGTGTCCTCATCTATACGACACGAACAATAATAGTATCTACCTCATAGGGTTGTTGTGAGGGTTAAATGAAGTAAGGAATGTAAGGGTCTTAGCACAGTGCTGGCACATGGTAAACACTTTTAAAAATTTAACATTATGCTCTCTCTGCCTAGAGGGGCCCACACCAAATCTTGGTGTGTATTTCTGTCTTTCTCTCCCATTTCTTAACAAGCTCTGTTCTTTTGCCCTTTTCCCAAATAAATTCTTTTTACTGGCTTAAAAAAAGATTTAACATTATGATCAATAATACATCCAAAAACAAATACTCATCTACCTGAGGTGTCCCCACAGGTCTAGAGGTAACTGTTGATCCGTCATGAAGACTTACATGGTCTCTCTCCAAAGCAGGTGCTATTGACAAGCCCTTTTTCTTCTCCTAATCCTTTTCCCACCCAGCAGCAAGTGGCTTCTGGGATCTTCCCATCCACCTACCCCGCCCCCCAAGGAGGAGCCATAAATGCTAAAGTAATCAATAGCGGTTACCCATCAGGAATGGTGTTGGAGTCCCTGGGTTCAGACCACTGGCTTAGAGAACCAGTGCCTTTCTCAGGAACTCTGGCACCCTGCAGCATGCCAGATGCCCACATCCCTGGATTGGTACCTTCCACCATTACCCGTCAATCACCAGCTTCTTTACACATGAAAACATACTGGGTTCAGTTTGCTATCTATTTTAACCCCAACTAAAACTATGGGAAAAAGGGGAGTTCTGAATCTCTATTTGGAAAACAATATTCTCAGTGAGCCCAGAACAATCAAAATGACCCTAAATTTACAAGGGCCAGATTAGTAAAACTGAAGGGTGATTTTGTTTAATCCAGAAAAGTTATATTTCACAGCAGTTCTTGCAACGTCCTGACTTTGGACTGCGGCTCTCCCATGATTCTGTATATTACATCATTTCACTTCGGCTAATGTAAACACTCATCACCCTGCACGTTGCAGGATTCTTCACTATGATTTGAGATTGGGCTTCACTCGGTGGGTCGTGGTGGTGATTAATGGTTTCAGAAGGAAATGGGGAAGGAAGAGGCTTTGCAGAAATGGAAGAGGTGAGGCAGCACCATGTGAGATTCTGCAAAGGGATTAAGATTTGGCACAGGGCTTGGTTTCTGGCAGCCTCTTAGCAGAGCCTCAGGAGAGGGAAGTAGGCTGTCAGCTGTGGCTTTGCACGCTCTCAGCCTGCCTTGAGGGTTGGTTGGCTCTTCCTCCTCTCTGAGGTACCCAATTTTACCTTGTTAAACGATGGATGTGGATGCTGGAGGCTTAAAGACGACCAGGTAAGGGTTTCCATTGTCTAAGAAGTCCCCCGATGTTTTAATGCGTGGAATCCTGGGGGATGATTCCTTTGCTAGAACCACTGTGCAGTGTTAGCCAAATACAATTCCTCTGAGACATTTTACAAAGAGGATCAGGGAAGTTTCTTTCCTTGTTAAGAAAGTTTCTAAAATGTCTTAGCCCAAGATATTTAACTATGGAGATATAAATTTTTCTAAACTGAAATCACAGCTTTGGAATTACTTCTTTGCATATTAATCTACAGTATTTTGAAAAGGATCTTGAGGGTTTGTTAGATGTTTATTTTCGTTCCTTTTACAGTGGCTCATGGTGTGTTATGTATAAACATACAGCTTAATGAAAACCTCTAATTCATTATATTCTTCCTGAATTAGCTTTTCAAGAAGTTGGTCTTTTTGTAGATTTCTTTTTCCTTTTTTGTCTTTTAGCTTTTGTGAATAGAGTAACTGGTAGCCTTAAGTTTAATTAATTTTTATTAGGGAAAAAAACTATATTTAGGAGTTAAATGCAAATATTTGATAGCATCTCTGGTTGAAATGAGCTATGTGTTGTTTGATGCTTCAAATATACTTTATTTTAAAACAAAACAAAACACTCTAATGTAAATGTCCATAGTTTGTAGAAAGGTGAGGCAGCTTATCTGGGAGCTATTTACTCACAAACATAAAAAGCATGTTAGACCTTTGGTAAGATTTGCTCAAGAAAAGATAATTCAAAGAGTGGTTTTCTGCTTACCACCAACTCAATTCTGTTCCTTTTCTTAAAAAAAAAAAAAAAAAAAAATCTGGAGTTAAAAATAACCCAGAATAAAACTTGAAAACTGTTTTGTTTCTCTGTATTTGGCTAACTTCGTTGCAAAGTACTATGTTTAAGGAATTCAAGCTATGAAGACTACTCTTGAAATGGCTCACACTATTTTATCTGCAAATTTCTATAACCCTTTTCAAGAGCATATTATGTTTTATGAGTATTAGAACTAAAATTTTCAATTGAGCATTAGTTTCTTCTATATCCCTACGAAATGGATAACAACCTTACAAATATAGCATGACAAATTATGGGTTTTCTGATGCAGGCTTATTTTTCCTGTGTCCAAAGTGTGGAATTGTCAAAATAAGGAAAGGGGCAGTTAGTACAACCCACTGCAGTGAGAGTGTGGGGTGTCTCAGTACGAGTGAATCTCTGTGGCTTTTGGGGCAGACAGATAGATGCAGGGACTCCTGGTCTTTGTTATTCAATAGAAAATCAAGTGCTTTAGTTAAATGTAAGGACCAGGTCCTACAATGTAGTTGGGAGTGAGGAGTGAGAGGAGAGGAAGAGAGGGAGTAGAAGGAGGTCTGACATTGAGTTGCTCTTTTTTTTTTAATTTGATATGAGCCCTTTTTAGTTCACATAGTCACAAATTGGCAGTGGTCTCTCTTAACATTTTGTATTACTTAAATCTGGCTTTTTAGCCACTGTGTTTTCTTTTAGTGAGATGGTTAGTAACAAAATTAGCTTGAGGTTCAGTTAGAAAAGGTTATAATCTTTTGGAAAAGAAAATCATTGTAAGGGTTAAAACATGCTAATTCTTAATTGTGCTGTGTTCATTCTCTTCTGATTGTTGAACAACCAAGATAGGCTCTTGTTACAAATATCCTCAATGGAGCTTAAAAAAATCACGCTGGAAATGGTAAAATGATGCTGTCTTGACTTTGCTCGTTGTCATCTTGGTATTTCCTTAAGGGATATCCTGAGTCCTCAAATATTTTTTAGAAAAACTGACTCAAAGTATAACTTTGCCAGTATATTACCTTTTCCTCATTCTATCTTTTTCTTCATTACCTGTCATTTTGGAGAGAGAGGGAATCATGCAGATAAACATTTGAGGAGCAATTGCCATGAGTTATCCTTCCCTTCTTAATGTACCCTTGATAAAGGTTCTATTTGTTTGTTGTTTTTATTTCTATTGAAACAGTAAGAAATGCACATGGTTGAAAAAAATTCAAACAGTACAAAAAAATTAAACAATGAAATTGTCCAATTTCAGAAACCCAGTTCTCCCTGAGGCAGCCTTTGAGAGTAGTTTGGAAAGGAATAAACAGACCTTTATTACAGTGCTTCCCATATTTTAGTGTGCTTAAGAATCACCTGAAGAGTTTGTTAAAACACAGGCTTCCTGGGGTCTTCTCCCGAGATGCTGATTCTGTCAGGCTGTGGTCTAGCCTCAGAATTTTCATTTCTAGCAGTTCCCAGGCGCCGATGCTGCCTGACCAGGACCACACTTTGAATGGCACTGCTTTAAAGTTTAGAAGGCCTCCTTCTGCATCACTTTTTCAATTTCTCTCCCTCGGTTTTCAGAAAGGCTTCCTCTGGAATTAACAGCCATGGTAGATAACACACTGGGTGAAAAAAGTGGAGGCAGAGAAATTACAATTCTGTAATCAGAATTTGGGTGGGGAGCAAGCTGGTGATGGGGAAGGTATTCAGTGTGGATAAGTGTGGCATATGATGTGTACATACTGAGCAAAGGGCACTGCATTATGGCTGGTCCACAGTAAGTTCTTGCTGAGATTACAGTTTCAAATGATGCCATCAACTAAGTGAGCAGAGCCTCTGTTAGAAATTGCTTTTTTAATAGATTGTAATTTTGAAAACATTTACACTCATTGCACATACACACAAATGAAAACTTACTACCCTGTCTCTGCCCCCTCTCATCTCTGCTTCCCCATCAGTGGTACCACATCTTCATGTGGATCCACTTGACAATGAAATTGGGGTCATTCTTTGGTATAGGGCAGAGTATTTTCCATGGGACCAGCTTTTGTAGGAAGCAGGTTTGTTCACATTGATTGACTCAGTAAATATTTACTAGGGTCCTTTTTTGTGCCAGAAACTGCTGAGCACTGGAATTACAGCAGTGAGTTGGACAGACATGGTCCCTGCCTTCGTGAAGCTTGGGGTACAGTCCCTTCTTAGCAAGGTAGAAGGAGGTAGCTCATCTCAGAGTTGGAGAAGGAAGAGGAAGGGGGGACCATAATATTTGAGGCACTTGGTAGGTGCTTAGTAAATGACTAACTGTATGGATAGATCCCTTCTAGCTAATGTTCAGTTGAATTATGCTCTTACTTAGTGCAAGTCATAATATTAGGGCTTTAGGGGATGGATATCCAGGAGAGTAAAACATAGTTGTTGCCCTCAAGGAGTTTGCTGTTCAGGGTAGATGACACAACTCTTAACACTCTAGCACTTTACCATTTACAACAAGCTTCCCCTCATTGTGTCCTCCAATCCTCAAAATGCGTTATGAAGTGAGCAGGATAATAAAATATGAGCACTTGGCTCTGACACATACTTCTGCCACTTCCTAAATGAGCTGTTGCTACAAGAAAAGCAAAAAGGTAAAACAAGTATTATGTTTTATTTATTTATTTACTTATTTCATACCTGCACATGATTAGCCACCACAAGACACCAGCTGAATTCAGACTGCTTAGACATGTAGTATTAATAATTTCCATCTTCTGTCCTGCAACATGGAGACATACAGAACCAGCATGCCTGTGTGTGTATTGCCAGCAGGCCTGTGTGTGTGTTGTGTGGTAGAGAAGGGTTTAGTGAGCTGTGTGTGTTCAAAAAATGATTTCTCCCTTGGGGTCAGTTCAGTTTAGGGACCCAGTGGGGTCAGCAAATTGCAACTATGAGGAAAGAACTGGGGCAGCCACTGCAGACCTAGGTAGGTGCAGCATATAGGAAAGCCTTGGAGAGTTCCAGAACCGTGATAGTGTTTTTTAGAACAGTTGGCAGATGGAGTTGCAGATGGGCACTAATTGGGTAAAGAGCGTCTGGTGAATGATGAGAACAGAGGGAGGAAATCAACAGGCCAGAAACTGGCCTGTTCATTGTCCCAGGGGTAAGATGCCTAACTCTCCCTTTTGGTCCCTGCGCCATGACTAGGGAGAGTACAATGGGAAAGTTCTAAAGGCTAATTTAGGAACTGAGAAAGAGAATAAAGATCAAAACCTTCTGTGGTGGTCACTGAGTCCATCTCTAGCAGCACACAAGAGACAGGTAGCACTTGTAGGTCCTATGGAAGCAGGAGACAGGGTACAAGAAGAAGGCTGCTGAGTTTTTCAGGAATCAAGACTCTCTTGAGATAGCTGACAAAGGAGGGTAAGAAGCCAGAGTCATGATGAAAATTATTAGAGTACTCCAAGGAGCCTCATCATAAAAATGCCATCAGGAAATGCCCAGTGGGTGGAAATTGTAAGTAGTTAATGGAAATATGGCAGCAAACAGGGGTTATGAGCCACCTGATGAGGATAATGAAATTGGGCTGGACTGGGACTGGCCAAGCTAAAATATCAGGCCAATTAGTAATAATGAGGGTGTTTACTTGCTTGTGGATTGGCAAAATACCTCCCTGGGATGAATTTGGACAAATGATCATTTCCTGTGCTAATGATTTTACAGAAGAAAAGTAAGAGAAATACCCTAGAAGGTGCAGGGAGTATCTCTGTGTGTGAGCCCACTGTAATTTAATGAACTTAATATGTTTAACATCAACATTCTGGTCCAAGAGTTGAAAACCAACAACGGATATACATGACAGAAGCTCTAAGAAAACATGAATAGTAATTATGGAAAAAAAAATTGTCAATAAACCTCAAGAATCTTGCCAACTAATTTTTTTAAAAACTAACTACTAAACCTTGGGAAGCACATAATATGACGAGATCCAAAAAATCATTTTGGTGGACATTGTTGAGAAGAACTAACTTCCTTTTCTTACCACGCCTTCTTTGGCCAAGAAGATGAGAATAAACAAACACTTGCTAAACCATTACTTTGTGCCTGATGCTGTGCTACACCCTCTATATTGCCTTACTTCCTTTTTCCTCATAGTCCTGGGGCATCTCAAAGAGGATGGTTCAAGGTACATTTTTCATGTTCATAAGAAAAAGACGTCTTCCAAAAAAATAGAATGTTAGTTCTGTTGGGCAGAATAGGGAAACCTAACTGGGAAGCCCACAAATAAGGTCCACACATAATTTAAGGAGCATTCTATAAATAACAGACATTAAAGAAAAAATAAGAGGGACTTTTAAAGTAATTAAAGTGAAGGAGCCAGCCAAAGAGCCAGTGAAACCTTTCTAGGTGATCAGAACACTCCTTTGAGTATGAAAAGGAGCCAGCAGGGGTAATAAACTATTTGCTTCGGTCTTTTTAGAGAAATATATCAAAATGAATATAACTCTCAAATCATCTTTAGAAGCAAAGGTACTAGATCAAGGAGTAGTAGATGCACAGAATGTTCTAGACTGAGTTGACAAACTGGATGTGGATAAATCACTGGGACAGGCTGGCATTCCACCAAGAGTTATAAAGAAATTCAAGGGTGAACTCATGGGGCTGTTGTTTAAAACAACTAATTTTTGGCTTCAAAAGTCCGACAACCCCCTTAACCTTCACTGTCTGGTAAAATTGCCTGGCTCCATCTCTCTGTACTACATTATTCGAAGGCAAATTACAAATAAAATAAGAAAATGTTTTAGATAGCAGTGATTTTAGATTCCCAAACCCAGTTGTGTCTCCATCTTGAAAAGTCTTTTAAACATTTCATTCTTGAAAGTGCTTAGAATTACCCAGCGCCTTACAATCATGTAACATAATCTTATATTCATGTGAACTCAGTAGCAGAAGCATAAAGAAACAAATGGGTAGTGACTCAGTGTTTCGAGAAAGTACTCATCATATACTGCTGCTTCACTAAAGGGGGAGAAGTTTCCTGCTGCCTCAGAAAGGGGCGGGGTGGGGGGGGCTCCATTATTGTCTGTTGATTAAATAAATGGCATGCGAAGGACTTGAAAACTAATCAGCTTTTTACCCTTAACTGCACAGGGTAGCCTGACCAATTTTCCTGGTGGTCTGAATCTGCTCTCACTCACTCTAAGGCCTTCTTCCCTTCCTCGTTGCCCTGCTTTCCATTGAGCCCGGAGTCCAGGTGCTGTGTTCTCTGTTTTTCTGCAGGTATCCATAGTTTTCTGTTACCCATGGCCTACAGTGCATGTAGCAGGAGTAGAATGGGTGAGTGAGGCTTGGCCAGAATTGATGTCAAAGTTTGTGCTAGGCAAGACCAAAAGGCCAGTACAGGGAGTTGGTCAGGATCAAAAGCTAACAGGAATAAACAAGAGCTCTGGATCTTGGGAGCTGGGGTGAAGGGTCATTCGATCATTGAATGATTGTTTTTTGAGCACCTAGACTGTGCCAGGCCTTGTGCTGGGGATACAAATATGAAGGAAAGTCGTTGTGAGAAAAATAAACAAGTTAACAATTACAGTAGACCAGGGTTTCTGAACCTCAGCACTCTTGACATTTTGGGCTGGATAATTCTTTGTTGTGGAGGCTGTCCTATGCATTGTAGGACGTTTAATCCCATCCCTGGCCTTGACCCACTGGATGCCAGGAGCATATGTCTCCCCCAGTTATGACAACCAAAATGTCTCCAGACATTGTCAAATGTACCCTGGGGACAAAATCTCCCCCGGTTGAGAGCCATTGCAGTAGAGTATGATACGTGCCCAAACAGAGAAAGAATAGGCAGTTATGGGGGCACTCAGTAGGGCCCCATAACCCAGACCTGGCAGTGAGGGAAAGCTTCCTGGAGGAAGTCACATCTAAAAGAACACCTGAAGGGTGAGTTTGCAGGAGGAGAGCCGAAGGTGGGCAAGTAGTCCAGGCTGAGGGAACAGCTAGGCCTGGAGACCAGAGGAAGGAAGCCGTCAGCCAGCTGGTAGTTACTCTTATAGCTGGTGGATTTGTGTAGCGACACTCGTTTTGGTTCACAACCTTATCAGTCCTCAAGCAGCAGCATTTTACACCCAGCATCTGACAGCAGGCCAGGGCCCTTTAATGCTGTGCTTACTTTATACTCAGGTATCTGCCACCAGGTAAGGAGTGATGTTGGTTTAGAGATGCTTAGGTTAGGCCTAGTAGTCTCAGGTGCAAGGGGAAGTGGCTACCTAACCCCTCTTGGTGAATTTTCCATAGGAGTAGAACTCTGATTAAATTAATTGCCCCTTTCAGCTCTGATGTCTATTTTTGATCAGCTACTAATTGAATTAGAGCAAGATTCAAAACGTAGCAAAAAATTTTTTTCCTTACGTGGATGTCCCAAGAATTGTTTATAATGGCTGGAAACTACAGACTGTTTCAGCAACTATTTAACAATAGTTCCCTTTAATTCTTCTGTGACTAATTTTCCTTTCTAGAAAGAGACTGGCTTCCATTCCTGCCAACAAAGGCCCATGTGCCACATATTGGGCTCGTGGGACAACGAACACATTTAGGGAAGCCTTTGTGTCTCTGCATTGGCATTGCCCCTTCTGCAATCTCTCTGATGGCTCCTTAATCGCTATTGTACCTCGTGGGCCTGCTGCTCCTTCATAGCAGTAACTGCCACTGCACTTTGCTGTGTGCCAGCCTCCTCAGGGCTGTGTAAGAGACAGGGGAGAGCACTAAGAGCTGGGGGGAAGAAATAATCAGGTTTGACACCCTATTAGCTGCTTTCATGTAAGATATTTCCTTTAATCCTCTCCGAAAACCCTTCTTAGTGTTGGAATCATCCCCATTTACAGGTAGCAGGCTATTCCCTATTACATATTTTTTTATGTTTTTTTTTCCTGTTTGTTTGTTTTTTGAGGTACCAGGGCTGGGGATTGAACCCAGGACCTCGTATGCGGGAAGCTGGCACTTAACCACTGAGCCACATTGGCTCCCCTCCCATTATATATTTTAACAGATAGACTTTTTAAAAACATAACTATAATATTATCAGACCTTGCTCTTGCATAATTTGTAAGAAATGTTCCACAAGAATGCGAGGCATTGGTAGTGGGGTGATGTATGGGAGCTCTGTATGATGTTGTGCATGTCTGTTTTGTAAGTTCACAACTTTCACTCTACACTTAGTGTTTATGTATGTTCATGTAGGAATGATATACTACAATAAATTTTTTTAAGATAAAAAAAATATTATCATACCTGAAAAAAACACAGTAATTCCCAATTATTATTTAGTAATCAGCCTGTATTCAAACCTCCCTAATTGTCCCTAAAATAGCTTTTAATAATTGTTTCTGGGAATCAAGATCTTGATGAGGTCCAAATACTACATGTATTTAGTTATGTCATTTAATCTCTAATAGATCTTTTTTTTCCCCACCCCATTTACTTGTTGAAGAAGCTGTACCGATTGTTCTATAGAACATCATTCAGTCCCTTTTAGAGCACCTTGAATGACTGATTGAGATTTGCTTCTTATACTCACAAGGAAGCATGCAGTTGTTAGGTGACTCTGGAATTAACTCTTGCATTCCTTCTCTCTCAGGAGGTGCGGTCATCATAGACGCTGCTGCCCATTCTTTCAGAGAGTGAGCTGGGTGCCAGGCTGAGCTTGGGCAGCAAGTGTTTTCTTACCAATGGTGTTTTGAGAGCACAGCATGAGTGGCTTTGTGCCAGATGATTTGGGAGCTGCAGAGAAAGTGGAAGGGCCTTTGTTTGGCTCTGGGATGCTTATCACCCACTGGAAGGAGAATATCATGTGGAACATTTTAAAACAAGGTGGCTCAGTGTTGAGAAGTCAAGAAAAGGTACACTTGTCAATTCCAGCCTTGAAACTTCACCTTTCTGAACCTAATCCCTCATCTTTAAAACAGGAGTGATAAACTCTGCCAATTTAGGATTATATGAAAGGCAGGCAGCCTGGGCCCTAGAGTAAAGACACTTGGGAGGTATCTCTAAGCTCTGCTTCTTCTTGATAGTATAAAGTACTAGCAGTCACTGAGCACTTTACTCTGTGCCAGTACTGTGCTAAGGCACTATGTATACATTATCTCATTTTAGGCTTCTCAACAATCCCGTTTTATAGATCACAAAACTGAGGCATAGGGGAGTGGATGTGACTCCAGTGGTTGAGCGCCTGCTTCCCACATGCGAGGTCCCAGATTTGGTTCCCAGTGCCTCCTAAAAACAAAAAAACAAACAACAAGCAAACAAACGAAAAAACCTACTCAGGAGAGCCGACGTGGCTCAGTGATTGAGCGCTGGCTTCCCACATATGAGGTCCCAGTTTCAATCCCTGGCCCCGGTACCTCAAAAACGAAAAGAAAAGAAAAGAAAAAAAATATATATATATATATGTATATGTATAATGAAGCATTTATGGCTAAAATGATATAAAATCTGGGAAGGGAAAGCACTGCTGGGAGATTGATGACATGATATTGGCAAATGTTGATAACTATTAAAACTGGGTGAAGGGGCATAGGGTGTTCATTATATTATTCTCTTTATTTTTGTGTTTGAAAATTTAAATGAAAGTTTTTTTTAAAAAAGGAAAAGAATGAATGCAGATGGGACATTGCTTCAATGTGCATGAACAGTAGTTTTCATGTACAGAAAACCCAGCCATGGAATTTATTCACAGGCATTTGAGCGATTAACTCCTGAAGATAAGCAATTTTCATAGAGAGAATTTCCCTTTATTTATTACTCCCTTGAAAGAGTTAAATCCACAAAAATGTGAATTTTTAAATGGCTATGGAACATAACAACTACTAAATGGATCAGTAGCTCAGAAGGGGATTTTGGTCTCTTATTAAGAGAAGTTTTTTTGATCTTTACTCTTCAAATCTGTGAAGAGAGAAAATACGCTATAGGTGATAACAGTCAAGGCCTTGGGATCTTTATACTTCTTCTCTCTACCTGGAACTCTCTTCGCCCAAGGATTTTTCTGGTTCACTCCCTCACTTAATTCAGTCTCATCACAAATCTCTCCCCCTTAGATAGTTCTTTGCTGACTATCTCCACCATTCCTCCCCCTTGCCTATCTTTATTTATCTTCATAGCCCTTTTCACCACCTGTTTATTTATTGTGTCTCCCCCACCAGAATGCCATCTCTATGGCAGCTGACGCTTCATCTGCTTGGTTCACTCGGGTACCTGACGCACCCAGAATAGTGCCCAGCTCACAGTAGGTGTTCAATATTTGTTGAATGAGAGAATAATAGACCAAATAAGAATGGGTGAAACCAATTATCTTTAATTGGTTCATGATAATAATAATAATGAAAATACAAGATAGCAGCTACTATTTGTTGAGTGCTTACTATGTTTTCAAGCACTGTATTAACACTTTAATGTTCTCATTTAATCTTCCAAGTACCCTAGAGGGAGGTTCCCTCATTATCCCAATCTTCCAGATGAGGAAACTGAGACTCAGAGAAGTTATGTAACCATTCCATAACAGAATGTGCCAGAACAGACTTTCAAATTCAAGATGTTTATTGTAGCTCATTAAAAAAAGAAAAGCATCCTCTTTGGAGGAACGCTTGTCTGTGTAGTTAATAGGTCAGCCTGTATGCAGAGCTTACATGTTTGTGAAAATGTGTACGCTGGTACTTCTACATAAAGCATTTCCTGAGGAAAATAGTAGAGGGGTGAGAAACAACCATGAGTAAGCATGGGGGTGTGGGGGGCCTGGAGGCAGAAACGTCAGGTGTGGGCCCGAGTCTGCCCCAACCTGCCTGAGAAGTAGGTAGTCCTGTAGCTCTAGCCCTGGAAGAAACAAGGACTTCAGAGTCCAACAAACCTGGGTTCAAATTCAAGCTGTAATCCTCACTAGCCTTTTTTGTGGGCCCAGGACCTCAAAAAATAAAATTAAATTAAAAAAACTGAGGCATAGAGAAGCAATTTGTGCACATTTATCTACTTAGTGAACAGGAATTTGAATCCAGACAGACTTCAGCACTCCAACTGTATAAACTGCTAGGATACATTGCTTTTCTCAAATAGGTTTGTCAAGGTTCAGTTTCCTCATTTGTAAGGAGGGTGGTATATATATTTTATGGAATTTTCATGAAGATTATACAAGACAAAATATCCTTCGCACATAGAAAATGCTCAAAAGTATTTGTTTTCGTGGTTGTTATAAAATAATAAATTATGATACCAGTATTTGGACAACTTTGTGAAATATTAAATTGTGCAGAGTCAACCATAAACATAATAGGAGCATGGAGATGGAGAGGTTAACTTGGGTTGAAGCTGTTGTGGCGGAGGACGGGGTGGGTGGAATCCAGTGGGTCTTTGGCCCTCACAGGAGGCAAGAGTGCATTCCAGCATCAAGGAGCTGCCCAAGCAGGTAGACTTGACAGTAAGGAGTGTTAAACTATCCATTTTAAACTTACTAGTTGTCCTGCTATGTGCAAGTGAGTATTTAATTGGTCAGGGAAAACACTTCTGAGCATACCCCAGGCCTTTTAAGACTAGGAAATTACAAAAAGAGGCAGTGGTTGAGAGCAGGTGTTCTGGATTGAGTCTCAGTACAACCACAGACAAGCTCTGTGGTCTCAGCAATTTACTGAGCTTCTCTGTGTCTCATTGTTTCCTCCTAGGCAAAGGTCATGGATTGTTTAGGGGATTATATGAGATAATGCAGGGAAAAATAATTCCATAATGACCAGGGCAGAATCAAGATAAGTTGAGAACTGGAGTTATTGCATCCTTACCTCCAAGTTGCCCTTCCTGTGTCTATTGGGGTTGTATTCTTTCCCTCCCTCTTGCCCTCTGCAGGCACCAGGAGTGGGGGTCACCTCAGAGGCCCAGAAGGGCACTAATGTGGCAGGGTGAGGATGTTCTCAAGGGCTCACTCCTTTCTGCAGAAACATGACCCTGGATTTAAAAAGTTGTGAATCAACAGGAGGAGGCTTGGACGTGCTCATCCGGGCCTGGTTAAATGTTTCTGCTCCTTTTATTTCTAAAAATATTTTAGAGCAGGGCCATTCAATCTAAAAGTGTGTAGTCATTTGTCCTTGGGCTTTGACTGCCTGGGTATCTGCAGGTAAAAGGTTTTAAAGGTCACTGACACTTTGGTGTGAGTTCATTGTGTGTCTGCTCTGCCCTCCTGCTGCATGCAGACCACTAGGGAAGATGGGTGCAAACGGGTAAGAGTTGGTTGCACAGCTAGTGAGCAGTACCAGCTCAGAGGGTGTACAAGGCCCTATGGGGGGGAGCACATGAACAGACTTCTGGCCTGGAATTAGAAGCTAAGGTGGGGCTTCCTGGAGAAAGCACCTAAAAGCTGAGTGTGATTTAGCTGGGGTTACCAGGCAGAGGAGACAGCAGTTGCAAAGGCCCAGATGTGAGAGGGAGGAATGAGTCCATAATGTATTTGGGACACCATGTGGGCAGCTATTTCTTCAGGGCCACCAGTCCCGTTAGATCACCCTTAGAGGAAATATGGTCACTGTCTGAAGTCCTGCGCGTAGAAAACCTGGCCCTGGTTGATCAAGGAAATGGGGCACGAGACAAGCTAGGGAGTGGATGGAACACTTCTGAGGAGTCAGTGGTCTGTGCTTTCTCTCAGCCGAGTGTATCGCCACACGCAGTGTGACCCCAGCACCGCTCACCCATCTGGGCCTCAAGTTTTCTCATGAATGAAATAACTAGATGAGGTTCTTTCAGTTCCTCAGTTCCATGGCTCTTTGAAATTATTTTTAAAGCTGAGGGAAAAAATCAAGTAACTACTGAAAACAGATTTCAGTCCTTATTAGGTTGCAAAATGGGAACAGAGACAACCTGGTATTGAGAAAGAATTCAAAGAAACATTTGAGAAGAGACATCTTTGATATTAAGTAGATAAAGGCTCCATGGTGATTCAAATTGATGCTAGGCCTGAGCTACTAAAAAAAACAAGAAATGAAGCACAGAGGAATTCTGAGGATGAGGAGAAAAAACTCTCCCCAGAAGCAAATGGGCCTTTGAAGACTAATGACTGAGGGCCTGCTCAGAGGTGAGGTGAAGTTACTTGGGAAATGCAGTAGCCATTAGCTGTCAGGGTGATGGTGGTAGCAGGAATCACAGAGCCTGAGCTCTCAGGATGGACCAGCTTGGGTTTGCTTGGAGGTTGGTCCAGGCAGAGGTTGTGGGGCAGTCACTGCTTTGCATAGAGGCACTGGAGGAAGGGGTCTGGCCGGAGGGGCCTTCAGGCTGCTGGCAGGAGTTCAGTGAGGGCCAGCCAGGTAAGCAGGACTGACATCTCACTGATGTTGGTGTGCGTGTGCTAGGAGATGGGTAGGGGCAGGTACTTGGAGTTCCCTGGGGACCTCTAAGGCTACGGGTCTGATTCACTTAGGAAACTGGATAAATACGGGCTGTAGCTGAGCATTTATCTGTTCTACCTGCTGAGGAGAAGTCAAATTTGGACAAGGAATCCAAGAAAGGATAAAGGGATTTCTCTCCTGCAGCATTATATAACAAGAGCTAGACCCACAGAATCAGGCATCATCATTATTATCATCACCCCTTCACCAAAACAGCAACAATAAGCATTTATTATGTGCCAAACGCTGGACTAGGTTCATTCATTGTCTACATAAAGTGGACATTGTTTTTATTTTGCTTCACATAACAATGAGGACATGGAAACTCAAAAATATTGAGCCTCAAAAAACTAGTGACACAGTGGCCGAGGTGAGGATTCACACCTCATTCTCTTTCATGAGACACAATGTGAATTGTGGTGTTGTTTTCCAGTCCTAAGCATTTGTTCCAATTTACCATGCTCCCAGCAATGCAAAAGATAATGAACAATGAGTATTATTGTTTTTAAAATTTTATTTTAATAAATGTAAAAATGATGTCTTCCTATTCCTTTAATTTACATTTCTTTGATTATTTAGTGAACTTGAGTAATGTCTTTACTGTTTTCCCTCCTGGGTGAATTGTTTTCCTACCTATTGACAATCGGAAGTTCCCCTCATATCACAGATGAAGACAGTGTGGTCTAAAGAGATTGTGGCCTGTCCAAGGTCACCACAGCTAATTATTGGAAGGGCCAAGGCCAGAACTCAAGTGCCAGCTCCTCCCAGGTGGGTTCTCCTGTCTGACTGCTACACACCACTGCCCTGGGCTGTGCTCCCAGCTCCCCATCCAGCTGCCTTGGTGGGGGGTAGGCTTAGCCCCACCCATTCCCGGGGCTGCACAGGAGAAGAAAGAACAGGACGGGCAGCTCCTTGGCCAAAGCATGAAATCCTTCCTACAAAAAGCCCTGGAATCTCTTCTGATGAATAATAAGCCACCACTGAGACACATTTTAAAATAGTTGTTTTGTTTTGAAATTGAAAAAGAAGAGAACAGTGAAGAGGAGATAGATGGCATGTTTTTAAAGAGTTCTCACTGGGATTTTAAAAGCTAATATAAAAACAGCTAATAAACTACCCATCATAATGCAAAGATGAATACACCTAAGATCTCACTAGGGCTCTTGGGGACAAAAACAAGATTATTGGGAAATGTGTCCTTTAATGAGCACTGACTGTCAGGCATCTTGCTAATTGCTTCCTAAGATTTACTTCATTTATTCCTCATAACAACTTGTTACAGTGGATACTGTTGTTATCATCACCACCATTTTACAGATAAGCAAATGTGGCTTAGAGAAGTTAAGATATTTTTTCAAAGTCACAAGCTAGTAAGTGGCAAAGCTGGGGCTTGAACCTGGAGCCTGACTCAAGTTTGTGCTCTTAATTACTAATTGCTACCAGACACCCTGAGGATGTTTCTGTAGCCAGTGGAGTGGCAGCTGCCCTTTGGCCATCATCCAGGAGAGCAATCCTTATAAAACAAACCATCCCAACCACTTTGAATAATAGTATCCATAGGTCTTCATCCAGAAAAGAGCACCCCCCCCAAAAAAAAAAAAAAAAACACTTGTCAGGACTCTTCCCTTCCTTC
>JAQZBX010041221.1:0-22423 GCA_029593785.1 Cabassous unicinctus
GGCACACCTGGAGCAGGCTCTAGGGAGGGTGTGAGTGTTCATCCTGTCATAATGTGTTGTATCAGTGTGTGGATATCCACACAATGAATGGGAAGGATATTGACTCCTATCTTTGGGTGGACCAATTCACTCAGAAATAGACAGGTGGACATCTCTTTAGATCAAGGGTGGTTCCTAATAGGGGAGGACAAACCACGGTGTCAAGACCTCTTCTTGCATGTAACTATGAATCTTGTTATCCAATGAGTCAAGCCAGGGGGTTGTCATGGTCCTCAGCAGGATGGGGAGGGAGGAACAGAATAGATCAAACAGGGGGTATTTAGTGGTCAGTGGAAATGTTTTCATTACCTTATAGTGATGGACACAGGACATGGTAAATATCACCAAAAATTATAAAAGTATATTTTCTAAAATGTAAACCATACTTTAAACCATTGACAATGTTTAGTAGCTGTATTTCACTATCTGTATATCAGTTGTAACAATGCTACCATCCACATACACAAAGGTTTTAGTATGGGGTGAGGAAAGGGGGAGGAGTTTGGGTATATGAGAGTGTCTTGTATTCTCTGTGTGACTTTGTTGTGGCCTAAAACTTCTTTGAAAATTAAATGAAAATTAGTGAGACACTGGAGAGAGAGAAAGAAAGGTGCTCCAGTACAGACTGGACAACAGATATTGCAGTGATAAAAGGTAAAATGTCAAAAAAAAATTTTCTTTTCCTATTTTTTGAATATCCCAATCCTTTAATTTTATTTATTTTTAGTTTTTTTAAGTTTTCATGTTTTTTTTATCTCTTACATTTAAACTTATCATTATTATTTCATTTTCCTATTAATTGTATTTGGCTATTGTATTGGCTTCATCTTTAAAGAACCTTTGGATCACAGAAGGGTTACAACTGAGGCCTGGAGAGGATCATTGGTGGAGGGTATCAGGGATGGGGGGTGCATGGAAGGAAGTTCACCTGAACATACATAAAAGGTGTATAAAATAGTTCAAATGCTCACAGGGCATGGTCACAATGGTTTGAGAATCACTCAATAAAAGAGAGAATACTGAATTCCCATCCTGGAGAGCTCTGCCACATTCTCCAAGGGGCAGCAACAGTTCCCCAAGTGCAGGGGCAGTACTGGCAAGGGAAGATGATCCACTGATGGGCCCTTGATATTGATGATTAGCTTTATGAGTCTTTGCTCTTGAAATTGAAACTTAGCCTATTGTTATGGGGTGCCTAAGGGTTACCTTCTCAGAACCTCCTTGTTCCTCAAATGTGGCCTCTCTCTAAGTCAAACTCAGCATGTGAATGCACTACCATCCTCCCACCATGATACATGACTCCCAGGGATAAGCCTGCCTTGCAATGAGTGATTACCACCAAGTGCCAACTGGCAATATGACTGTAAAAAGACCTCAATTAAAAGGCAAAAAAGGTAAAGACAAATGAGTTCATATGGTTAAGAGACTTCAAAATAAGTCCAGAGGTCATCCCAGATATAACACTTATGCACATCTCTGTAGGACCTCATAGGTTTCCAATGTGAATATCATGCCCAAATAGAGGGGCTCCTGAGGGCTCTGGAGACCCCCAGGTCCTATATCAGGGTGGATAGATCCAGAGTTTGGTGCCTTATCAGTGGGCTCTACTTTGGAATCTGGGCTCCTGAGAGTGAAAGTTGGACTCAAATATGTCTTCGCACATGGTCCATCTGTCCCTTCTATTCAAGCCTATACATGGTGCTGGAATTTGTAGGTGTACTTCCAGAGACTGGAGTCTTTGGCTGTCTGTGTGCCAGCTGTTCCTAGAATTTTGTGGAGCTGCAACTCCTATGCTACAGCTCAATTGACTCACTGAAGACACATGGCAGGGAGATGATGATGCACAACAGCCATGCCAGGGAATGGAGAGAGTCTGCAGTTGCAAGCAGGATAAGCCCATCCATCTTATCCATGGCATATAAGCTCCCTCTCACTTGGAGTTGGAGTGGGCATCACCATCCCAGACTCCTCAGGATTCAGGAAAGAGCTATGGACTAGAGTGGACTTACTGGTATTCTCTTATTGACATATTGTGATTCAAACAATGGAAGAAATGACAAAATCAATGTGGAGCCAGTGGCCATTGGATGCTTTGGGGGCAGGGAGAGTGAAAAGCAGTTGTAATACAGGGACATTTTTGGGACTTGGAAGTTATCCTGAGTGACATTGCAATGACAGATATAGGCCATTTTATATCATCATATAACATGTAGGACTCTGTGGGAGAGAGTGTGGCCTACAATGTGAACTATGGTCCATGTTTAATTGCAAAGCCCCAGGATGTATATATCCATTGCAGGTGATGTGCCTCACTAATGAAGGATGTTTATGTGGGAGGTTGTGAGAGGTGTGGGAAGTGCGGCATATGGGAAACCCTACAATTTTTATGTAATATTTATGTAATCTAAGTATCTTATAAAAAATTAAAAAATATTAAAAAAATAATTATAATACATTAGAGGAGGTGGACCAAGTAGACATATGCAGAACACTACACCCAAATAAAGCTGGATATGGATTCTTCTTGATTGCACATGCATCATATTCCAAGATAGACCACATGCTAGGCCACTTAACAACTCTCACTGAATTCAGAAAGATTGAGACTATACAAAGTAATTTCTCTGACAACAATGGCATGAAATTAGAAATAAAAAATGGCCAGAGAATCAGATTAAGCACAAAGATATGGAAGTTAAACAACAAACTCTTAGACAAACAGTGACTCAAGGAGGAAATCTCAAAAGAAATCAGGAACTACCTTGAAATGAATGAAACTGATAAAACAACACATCAAAACCTATTGGATGTAGCCAAAGCTGTACTGAGAGGCAAATTCATAGCCATAAATGCATATATTAAAAAAGAAGAAAGACCTAAAATTGAAACCTAACTGCACACCTGGAGGAAATGGAAATACAGCAACAAACTAACCCCAAAGGCAGTAGAAAGAAGTAAATAACAAAGATTAGAACAGAACTAAATGAAATAGAAAATAGGAAAGTGCTAGAAAAAATAAACAAAACCAAAAGCTGTTTCTACGAGATGAATAAAATTGACAAACCCTTAGCCAGACTAATAAAGAAAAAGAGAGACCAGATGCAAATACACAAAATAAGGAATGATGAAAGGGATATCACTACTGACCCCACAGAAATTAAGAGTATCATAAGAGAATACTTTGAAAAATTATATGCTAACAAGAATGATAATTTAGAGGAAATGGACAAATTCCTAGAAACTCACAAGCAGCCTACATTCATGAAAGAATAAATTGATGAACTCAGCAGTCCATTTACAAGTAAAGAATAGTCAGTCATCAAATCCAACTAAGAAGGACCCAGGACCAGTTGGCTTCACAGGTGAAATCTACCAAACATTCTGTAAAGAGCTAACACCAATCCTGCTTAAGCTCTTCCAAGAAATAGAAGATTAAGGAACATTGCTTAACTCATTCTATGATGCCAACATTACCCTAATACCAAAGGCAAACAAAGATTCCACAAGAAAGGAAAATTACAGACCAGTCTCTCTAATGAAGCTAGATGCTAAAATCCTCAACAGAATGCTTGCTAATTGCACTCAACAACATATAAAATGAATTATATACCATGACCAATGGGTTTCATCCTGGGTATGCAAGGATGGCTCAACATAAGAAAATCAATCAATGTAATACACCACATAAGCAGATTAAAAGAAAAAAAAATCACATGATCATCTCTATAGCTGCAGAAAAAGCATTCGATAAAATACAGCACTCTCTCCTGATAAAAACACTGCAAAAGATAGGAATAGAAGGAAACTTTCTGAACATGATAAACTGTGTATATGAAAAACCCAAAGTTAACATCATCTTCAATGGTGAAATCCTAAAAGCCTTCCCTCTGAGACTGGGAGCAAGACAAGGATGCCCACTATCACCACTCCTATTTAACATTGTCTTAAAAGTACTTGTTCAAGCACTGAGGTAAGAAAAATCTTTTTATTGTTTAGTTTTCCAATCTGGGAACAATGAATATTCTTCCATTTATTGTTTTTTTTTCATTTCCTTTAAAAATGTTGTTTGGATTTCTGCATACAAGTCCTTTACAACTTTAGATACTTTTAATCCTAGGTATTTGATTCTTTTAGTTGCTATTGTAATTGGAAGTGTTTTTCTTGATTTTGTCTTCAGATTTCTCATAATTGGTGTACACAAATGCTACTGATTTTTGCCTGTTGATCTTAAATCCTACCACTTTACTGAATTCATTTATCAGCTCTAGATTTGTTGTAGATTTCTTGGGCTTTCTAAGTATAGGATCATGCCATCTGTAAATAGTGAAATTTTAACTTATTTCTTTCCAATGTGGATGCCTTTTATATTATTTTCAAGCAAGTACTTCTAAGACAATGTGAAATAAGAGTGATAACAGTGGGCTATGTGTCTGGTGACAGATCTTAGAGGGAAAGATTTTAGCAGTTCACCAGTGAATATGATGTTAGCTGTGGGTTTTCATATATGTCCTTTATCATATTGAGGAAGTTTTCTTCTATTCCTATCTTTTGAAGTGTTTTTTTCAAGAAAGGGTGCTTTACTTTGTCTAATGCTTTTTCTGCATCAATATAGATGATCATGGGATTTTTTTCTTTCAGTCTGTTAATATGGTGTATTACATTTATTAGTTTATTATGTTGAACCATCCTTGCACAGCAGGGACAATACCCACTTGATCATGGTGTATAATTCATTTGATGTGCTGTTCAAATAATATTAACAAATATTTTGTTGAGGATTTTAGCATCCAGATTCATTAGTGAGATTGGTCTGTAGTTTTCCTCTTTATGGTGTCTTTATGTGGCTTTGGTAGTAGGGTGATGTTCGTATCATAGAATGAGTTAGGCAATGTCCCCTCCACTTCTATTTTTGGAAGAATCTAAGGAAGATTAGTGTTAGTACTTTACAGAATGAGTGATAGAATTCACCTGTGAAGTCATCTGGTCCTGGGATCCTGTTTGTTGGGAAGCTTTTTTTTAAAAAAAATATTTATTTATTTATTTATTTATTTATTTATTTATTTATTTATTTATTTATTTCTTTATCCCCCCTTGCTGCTTGTGCTCACCGTGTCCATTTGCTGTGCTTTTTTCTGTGTCTGCTTGTCTTCCTTCGTTGCGAGGTCTTGCTGCATCAGCTCACCACGCCACGCGGGCTGGCTTGCCTTCACCAGGAGGCCCTGGGAAACAAACCCGGGGCCTTGTTGGGATGTTTTTGATGACAAATTTAATCTCATTACTTGTGATTGGTCTGTTGAGTTCATCAATTCCTTCTTTCATCAGTGTACACTGCTTGTGTGTTCCTAGAAAATCTTCCATTTCATCTAAGTTATCCATTTTGATGGTGTACAATTTTTCATAGCATCCTCTTATAATTATCTTTATTTCTGTGGGATCTGTGGTGATATCCCTTTCCTCATTTCTTATTTCATGTATTTGCTTCTTCACTTTTTTGTCTTTGTTAATCTAGTTAAGGGTTTGTCAATTTTATTAATGTTCTGAAATAATCAGTTTTGGTTTTGTTAATTTTTTCTAGTTCTTTCTTATTCCAATTTCACTTAGCTCTGCTCTAATCTTTGCTATTTCCTTCTTTCTACTTCCTTTGGGGTAAGTTTGCTGTTTTATTCCAATTCTTCTAGGTGTACAGTTCGGTCTTTGATTTTAACTTTCTCTTCTTTTTTTAGTACCAGCATTTATGGCTATAATTTCCCTCTCCCTACAACTTTAGCTGAATCCTTTATGTTTTGATACACTGTATTGTCATTTTCATTAGTTTCAAGGTAGTTACTGATTTCTTTTGGGATTTTCTCCTTGACACACTGATTGTCTAAGTGTGTGTTGTTTAACTTCCATATCTTTGTATGTAATCTAGTTCTCTGCCTCTTACTGATTTCCAGATTCATTCCATTGTTATCTGTGTTAGTCAGCCAAAGGGGTTCTAATGGGAAATACCAGAGATTGGTTGTGGTCTTTATAAAACATATTTATTTGGGGTAGAAGTCCACAGTTATGAGGCCATAAAGCATAATTTCTTCCCTCCCCAAAATCTGTTGCTACGTGTTGGAGCAACACAGCTGACAACGTTTGCCAGGCTTTAGACTTCTTGGGTTCCTCGCTTCCCAGGGCTGCATTTCTCTCTGGGCTTAGCTCCTCTGTTTCCTCCACAAGGTCAGCTGTATAGTACCAGGCAAATGGCTCATGTCTCTTCTCCTGGGGCCTTCTCTCCAACATCAAAACTACAACATCAAAACTCCAACATCAAATCTGCTTCTCAAAAGCTGCTCCCTCTGTCCTTTGCCTTGTCTTTTATATTTGATTCCCCCACCCACCAAGGGGTGGGTCTCAACACCCTACTGACATGGCCCAGTCAATGCCCTAATCATAACTTAATCATGCCCAGATTAACAGATCAGTTTACAAGCATGATCCAAATATATTTTTGGAATTCATAATTACATCAAATTGCCAAATGGCTACATTGTCAGAGAAATTACTTTGCATAATCTCAATCTTTCTGAATTTGCTGAGAATTTTTCTGTGGCCTAGCTTGTCATCTATCCTGGAGAATGATCCATGTGCACTCAAGAAGAATGCATATCTCACTTTATTAGGGTGTAATGGTCTGTATATATCTATTAGGTTTAGATCCCCTAATGTATTATTAAAGGTCTCTGTTTCTTTGTTGACCTTCTGTTGAGATTTTCTGTATAGTTGTGATAATAGTGTATTAAAATCCTCCACTATAATTGCAGATGCATCTATTTCTCCACTTAGTTTTTCCAATATTTGCCTCATATATTTTGAGGGTCCCTGGTTAGGTGCATAAATGTTCATGATTGTTCTTTCTTCTTGCTAGATTATCCCTTTTATTAATATATAGTGTCCATCTGTGTCTCTTACAATGGTTTTGCATTTAAAGTCTATTTTGTCTGATATTAGTATAGGTGCCCCCACCCTTTTTTGGTTATTGTTTGCATGTAACATTGTTTTCCAACCATTCACTTTCAGCCTCCTTGCACCCCTGGGTCTTGTAGACAGCATATAGATGGGTCATATTTCCTTATCCATTCTACCAATCTCTGTCTCTTGATTGGAGAGTTTAATCCATTAACATTCAATGTTATTGCTGTCAAGGAATTACTTACATTAGCCATATTTTCTTTAAGTTAATATAAGTCATAAGTTGTTTTTATTTCCCATATCTTTTTAGTTATTCTTACACTCTTCTCCAACCCTTTCTCTCCTGTTTTTTACTTTCAAACTGCAGAACTCCCTTTAATATTTCTTAAAGAACAGATTTCTTCTTGACAAACTCCCTTAAATTCTGTTTATCTGTGACTACTTTGAACTCGACCTCATTTTTGATAACCAGTTATGCTGGATACAGAATTCTTGGCTGAGTTTTTTCTTTTAACACCTTAAATATGTCATACCAATACGTTCTTGCCTCTATGGCTTCAGATGAGAAATCAGCACTCTAACTTACCGAGCTTCCCTTGTATGTCATGAATGTCTTTTCTCTTGCTGCTTTCAGTATTCTCTCTTTTGTCTGAGCATTGGGCTGTTTGATAAGTATATTTTTGGAGTAGTCCTGTTAGGATTTTACTGTTTAGGGTGCACTCTGCTTCCTGGACATGTACTTCCATGTCCCTCAAAAGAGTTGGGAAATATTCAGCCATTATTTTGCCAACACTCCTTCTTCCCCCTTTTCATTTTCTTCTCCCTCTGTGATGCTTATAATGGATATGTTTGTGTTTAATGTTGTTATTCAAATCCAAGAGTCCCTGCTGGATTTTTCTTCCCTATCTTTTCATTTATCTGTTCTACTATTGATCTAATTTCAGATGTTATGTCTTCGATATCACTGATTATTTCCTCTGCCTTTTCAAAACTGCATTATGTGCTTCCAGTGTATTTTCATTTTTTTGCACTGTGCCATTCATCACCATCAGAGCCATTATCTTTGTATATATGTTTATCATTTCTTCTGTATGTTCCCCCAGTGTCTTCTTAATCTCCTTTATCTCTTCTTCACTTCATTAAGTTGATTCATGAGATTTTTTTGAACAACTATGATTAATTGTTCCATGTTGTGCATCTCCTCCTGTTTTTTAGTTTGCTCATTAGACTGAACCATGTCTTCTTATTTTTTATTATGGCTTGTAATTTTTTGTTGGTGTCTAGCCATCTGTTTATCTTTATAGGGTTATTCAGTTGGTTAGCTTCTCTTTCAACAGTAGGGTTTTATTTTGTTGTTTTTTTCCTGTGTTGTTTCCTTTTGATACTCAGTTACCCTTATATATCCTCGCAATTGTTGGTGTTCCTTTGAAAAAAAAATTAGTACTAGAGAAAAGGAAAGAGATAAGAAGAGAGAAAGAATAATAGTAATAATGATAAAAAAGGTAGCAGAGAAACTATACAAGAGCTAAGTCAATGAATAATATGAGTAACAAAAACATAAAAATCACAAAGGAATTAGAATAATAGAGGTGGAATAGAAAAATATAAAACCAGAAACAAAATAGAGAAGAAAATAGAATGAATTAAAAGTTCAGAAAGATGAGAAGAGAAGAAGAGAGAGAGAGAGATACTGAAAACCAAACAAGAGGTGGAATGAAAGAAAAGTAAGAGAAGACAGAAGTTGGAAAAGTGAATGAAAGAAATGAATTAAAGTAGGTAGAAAAATTAAGTAAAAGAAAAAAAGGAAGCAAGGAAAGGGAAAAACAAACAAGAAACAAAATAATAAAAACAGCAAAAACAACCCAGGAATAACAGCTTCCCCTCTTAGTCCCCTTCAAGTTTTTCAGGCTGCTGATGCTTATCAATCTATCACCCTGCAGCCTCACCTACACAGGTGAAGTGCCTGGTTTTAGTGAATAAAATAAAGAGAAAAAATAACTGATAAAATTAAAAAAAAAAACAGATAAAAAAACTAAAACAAACAAAAATTCAGTCTATATATTTGATGTCATAAGGTGCATGCTGGGTGTCTGATAACTCAGTGGCTCACTCTCTGGATCCCTTCCCTTAAGAGGTACTGGGAATCAAAACTTTATGCAAAGCAGAAATTCCTACACTTAACAACATCCAATCCACGTGTAAAGTAGGCTTCTGAAAGCTTATCTGGCTCTTCCTGGCTCTTCCTGACCTGGTTTCCTCAGGTGAGGTGGACTTCTAACAGTTTGCCAGAGCCAAGCTGGTTAGGGTCCTGTCTCTGCCTCATCATTGATCTTGTTTTCTGTCCCCCAGGTTGGATGGGTGTGACAGCCTGCCTGATCAGTTCCCCCCACTCCTCTCCCTGGGACCACTTCTGTGCTAGTTGGGGTGTTTTCTGAGATTTAAAGGGAGCTTAGTTGACCAAACTCACTGAAAAGCAACCACTTCCCCAATCCATGAGACCCCTCTTTCCCATTCAGTTGGTTGTAGTGAGTCAGGGATTTTACGGAGGTTATTTGCCATGAGGGTGGTGTATATTCCCAGCCACAGGGGTGAGTAATCCATGGTTTTCCTTTGGCCTCTTTTTCTTTCTGTCTGCATCCCTCCTGGGTGATGTGCAGCACTTTTCTGTCCTAGGCAACAATTTCTTAAACTTTACACCCATAGCACAAGCAACAAAAGAAAAAAATATATAAATATTACATCATCAAAATAAGAAAAAATCTTTGTGCCTCAATGTACTTTATTATGAAAATAATATGACAACCAACACAAAGGGAGAAAATATTTGGATACCATGTGCAATGAAAGTTTAATATCCAGAATATATAAGCCAACTTAGCAACAAACAACCAAATTTAAAAATGGGCAAAGACCTTGGATAGAAATCTCTTCAAAATAGATATGCAAAAATACAAATGGCCAGAAACCACATGAAAAGATGCTTAACATCATTGGCCAGTAGGGAAATGCAAATCAAAACCACAATGAGGTGTCATTTCACATTCATTAAATGTCTGCTATTAAAAATATATAATAATACAGAAAATAGCAAGTGTTAGAGAGTATGAGGAGAAATAATAGCCCTCATTCATTGCTAGTGGCATTGTAAAATGAAAGATCTGCTCTGTGGAAGACAGTTTAGAGATTCCTCCAAAAGCTAAGTATAGAACTACCATATTTCTAAGCAATACAAATAATAGTCATACCCAAAAGAATTAAAAGTAGGGATTCAATCAGATATTTGCACATCAATGTCATAGCATCATTATTCACAGTCAAAAGATGAAAACAAGGGCAGTGTCCATCAATTGATGAATGGATGTATAAAATATGGTATATAATTACAAAACAATAAAGTATTATTAAGTTATGAAGAGGAATGAAGTCTTGATACATGAGGCACCATGGATGAAACTTGAAGACATCAGGTTGAGTGAAATAAGGCAGAAACAAAAAGACAAATATTGTATGATCTTGCTGACTTGAAACAATTAAAATAAGCAAATTCATAGAGTAAGAATCTAAACATCTGTTAACAAAAAGGAGAATAGGAAATGGGAAGTTAAGGTTGAAAATGTACAGAGTTCCTATTTAGAATGATAGAAATGATTTGATGATGGATGGTAATAACGGTAGCACAATATTGTGAACTCAATTAACAGCACTCAAATATGTATCTAAATGTGTAATTGTAAGGGGAAATGTTAGATTGTATATATGGTAACAGAAGAAAAAATTTTTAAAAAAAATCTGTGAAGTTGCATTACACAGTGAGCCCTGAGATAAATCATGAACTTGCATAGTTATAAAAATATGCCATCATCAAGTGTAACAAATGTTTCACACCAATGCAAGTTTTGGAGGATGGGATTGTGTATACCAACCTTTATTTTATATATAATTGTTTTGTGAACCCACACTATCTGCAATAAAGAAAAAAATTAAGTAAAGAAACAGGTGAATATTAAGAGGCTATAAATAGGTATACCTGTAAATATAAGCATATACATATAAATAAACCTGTGCAATATAATGCTCTTAGATAAAACACACCTCCGTATTTCAGAGTTATGAAAGACAGTATAAAAAAGCAAGAGCCAGTTTTTCAAAAAGGTATAAAATTCCCAAACAGAGCTTCAAAACATGTAAAGATTAAGAGAATTTAGAGGAGGAATAGAATTTTAAAAATGCTATTGAATAATTGACAATGATAAAGTTTTAATTTTGTTGAAATGTAGGGCAAATAACTCATGTTTTCTTTTTGTTTCTTACTCCTAATCTTCTGCCATTTTTTTAAACTTTTAGAGATGTTTACTGGAATTGTAACAATAAAAATTAACCAAAAATTTACTCATAATATTTTAAAAAATTTTATTTCTTTGACAATTATTTGTACTGTGGTACAGTTAAAACCTATAAAAACTTTATTTTAATGTTGGGAAGAAAAACTCCCTCATGGAGATCTTGTAAGGAGTAAGCAGACCTTTTGTGGTTAGTGGAAATTACATAGAACATCTTAAACTTCAGTGTCAATAACTGTGAAATAAATAGATGCTGGCATTTTAAATCCTTAATATGGTTATCTTAGTGTCATTGATATTTTGATGAATTGGAGAATTGTACATTCAAAATTTTTTCAAATATATAACATATCATTTTGTAATTCCTTGATTCATGCCATCAAATTCTCTTCTGAAATTCTACTGAAAAAACAGTATTTCTTGTATGATTTTCTTCTAAATATATGTGAAAATATATTCATTATCCATAATTAATAAAAGATTCATGTTAGTTCCTTTCACTTGGTTGTATATAAATGAAGTTATATGAAGTAAGCTTTTGGTCATTTATATAATTATAAAAACTTTACTCATTACATTCTTCTACCATGTTTCTTTTAATATTAAAAAAGCCATTGAATTAAACTAATAAGACAAATTGCACAAATATTGCTGTGGCTAAATACATTACATCTGATGCATCAATTAATTAGTTGACATCCCCAAACCTGACTGGGGAAACACCACTAAGATTTCCTCAAAAAGACCCATTAATCCCCTGATGCACAATCATTCCAAGAAGTTAGTTATTGTAGCCATTGGGCAATTTGATGTAATTATGAATTCCAAAAATATAATTGGATCATGCTTGTAAACTGATCTGTTAATCTGGACATGATTAAATTATGATTAGGATGTTGACTGGGCCACGTCAGTAGAGCATTGAGTTCCACCCCTTGGTGGGTGGGGGAAGAAAATATAAAAGGCATCACAAAGAACAGAAATGCAGAACTTTTGAGTAGCAGATTTTATGTTGGAGATTTGATGTTGGAGAGAAGACCCCGCGATAGATACAAGCCGTTTGCTGAAAGTTTACACCTGGCCTAGAGGAGAGAGGCAAAGCCTAGAAAGCCTCATAGTCTACAGCTGACCTTGTGGAGGAAACAGAGGCACTGAGCCCAGAGAGAAACACAGCCCCAGGAAGATAGGAACCCAAGAAGCCTAAACCGTGGTGAACATCAGCATCTGTCTTGCTCCAACATGTGACAATGGATTTTGGTGAGGGAAGAAACTTATGCTTTATGGCCTGGTAACTGTGGACTTCTACCCCAAATAAATACCCTTTATAAACACCAACCAATCTCTGGTATATTTGCATTAGCACCCCTTTGGCTGACTAATACAGTTATACTGCATCAAAGTAAAAATACATGAAATTGAGGGTTTTACAAAATTTTATTGTGAGAGGTCAAGGTGCACTGTAAATATTTGATAATAAAATAAGGATATAACTGACAAATCACTGTGAAAAATTATATAAACATATATATATAAATAACTTTTATATGCACAAAGGAAAATACTTGAAAGAACATGCATCTATAGAATAAAAACACTTATGAATGATTTTCTTTTCTGCTTTGAATTTTCTGTATAATATTTGCATAATGAAAAATGTTTAATGCTATAATAGTGTCACACTTTTAAATTGAAAAAAAATTTCATTGGGAAAAATATGCTATTCCATCCTTGGTGGTTAATGATCTGCCCTTTCAGCCATGGAGCAATTAAATATTTCTTAAGGAATACCTATTCTTTTATACAGCCATAAATTAGAGCATCACAAATAATACCAAAAATATGCTTCCAATTATTATGTGCTCTAAGGGGAAAGCAACTGTCTGTTACTAACTTAATATAAAAACACTTGCACTTGAACAATTATCCTCAAGGTGAAAGACAAGGATACTCTGCTCTGCTTCTATTCACAGTAGCTCCCTGGTATACTTGTGATACATACTTTCCAGGAGAAATTTCTATTTGACCAGGACCTGAACAAATCCTTACATTATTTCTTTTACCTAAAAAAAAAAAGTAAAACAAAAATAAAAATACATGTATAAAATATTTAACATAAATTATCACAGAGGAAACCAATTTTATATGTCATACATCTCAGGCTTCTAGTATGGTTTACACATTTTATTTGGGAGAAAAAGTTGACATTGACAAATTTCTACACATATAATACTGGATGAAATTTTTCACCCACTTTGACTCATAGTAAGTACTAATCTCAAAGGTAGAGTTTTTTAGATTATCTCCGAAAATGGGAAAATTATTAGAAGAGCAAGCATATACATGAACCTATCATGTAGGCCTTACCTAAGTAATGCCAGCATTTGTAGAAATGGTAATATAGAACTGATGGAATCAGAGTCATTAAGCCATGAACATTTTCTGAGAACATAATTTTTGGAATTATTTTGATTATATAATCTGTCTTCAGGAAATTAATAGTAATGTGTGGTCAATAATATAAATACACCTTTGGTTTTAATTTCTGATCTGTCATTTGTATTAAATAACATTGAATATAAAAGAATAGTAAATGATACATTAAAACTATTGTTGTATATTATATAAATAGCTCTTTTGTTTTTCTGATATTAAATATTAGTAGTAATACTGTATTATGAACATGACCTATGGTCTCAATCAATCTATGTGGAATCACAGAATCAACAGTACCTAATGGTTGTGACTCTGGATAAGTTATTTAACTTTCTGTGCCCTTTGTCTCATATAAAAAATGTGTACAATAGTAATAACTATGGTATAATGTTTTAATCTGGAAAAATGTGTAAAGAAGGGAAATATTTATAACACTGTTTTATTCATTCTATTATGTAACATATAAAATTTTCCACCATAAAAAATCTAAAGGTTGATTTATACCAAATTTATATTTGGAAGTCAAACTAAGATTTTTTTCATTCATATTTGGCAAACTATTTTAATTATGAATTTTTAGAATAACTAAGCTAATTTATTTTTTAGAAAAAAGGCCAGGTCATTTATATAAACAAAAAAAATGTTATGAAGTCATTCCCGGCTAATTATCACATTGACTTCTCAACAGTTTACAACACTTGAATTCTATGGGAAGTAGGAATAATACAAATTTCTCTGACTTCATTCTGATGGGATTGTCAGCCTCTAAAGAGATCCAGCAGCTCATCTTTATGTTATTTCTCCTGATATACCTTGTTACACTGCTGGGGAATACAAGAATGATACTGATAATTTGCCTGGATCTCCAGCTTCACACCCCCATGTGTATTATCCTCAGTCACCTGTCATTCCTTGGCCTCTGTTATTCAACGGTCATCACACCTAAAACTTTAGAGAACTTACTGACTTCCACCAACTATATTTCATTCATGGACTGCTTCACCCAGATATATTTTTTTGTCTTCTTGGTTGTCACTGAAGTTTTCTTTCTCTCTTCAATGGTTTATGACCACTATGTGGCTATCTGCAATCCTCTTCAATACCCTATTGTTATGTCCATGAGACTCTGCAGCACCCTCATCACTGGGTCCTACATGATTGGTTTTACTGAATCATTACTTATTGTTCCTTACATGAATAGTTTGCATTTCTGCAACTTCAATGTAATCTCTCACTCTTTCTGTGATTTAACACCAATTTTAGCCCTGTCCTGCACTGACACTCAGGACATTGAAATCAGTATATTCATTTTTGGTAGTTTAAATGTAGTAGTGTCTCATACCACAATCTCTCTGTCTTATATGTCCATTCTGTTTACTATCCTGAAACTTATTTCCTCTTCAGGAAGGTACAAAATCTTCTTTACTTGTGCCTCCCACATCCTGGGAGTCACCATCTTTTACAGCACCATGATTTTTACTTATTTAAAACAAAAAAACTCCTATTCCTTGGGAAAGGATCAAGGGGACTCTGTGTTTTATGCTATGATGATCCCTATGCTGAACCCCCTCATTTATAGTCTTAGGAACAAAAAGGTGAAAAAATGTTTTCATTAGAGTGATGCAGAAATGATGTTGAAATTTAAGTGTATCTTTTCTTTCTTTCATATTTGAATATTTATTCTTTAAATCCAGTAGTATCTTTTAATTGTTTGAATTTCTGTGGAGCCATCCTCTATTTGATGATGAGTGATCTGGAACAATTCCTAGAATATGTTTTTAGCTATCCGCATAGAAATTGGAAGCCATGAAATATGTGTTAGACGTGTGTTTTAAATGTATGTGGGTTTTTTTGTTCTTTTCTTTTTGAACCCAGTACCTTGAACATGGGAAGCAGGCACTCTCAACCTTGAGCTACATCTGCTCCCTGTATATGTTTTTAAGGGGCAATTAATGTGCAAAAACAACAAAAATGTAGTGTTATCCTTCAAACTGTATCCTAGAAATCCCCATGCATATCCCAATTTCAGAGAATTTTGTTATGAAGATCACTTAGGGAAATAACTTGTTCTGTAGAAAAAAAATATAGCAAGTTTTAAAGTGTGCTGATTTGGATTGAAAAATCCAGAGTTTAGTTTGTAGATCTGCCAGATTTTTAGTTCCATAGCCCTTAATGAGTCCATTGAAAGTTTAATTCTAGTATCCTCAACTGTAGAAGCAAAAAACCTCTTCATCCATAGAGTTACATTAAAGATTAAATAAGATGATGCATAGAAATAATTTAATGCAGTACTAATAAATTTTGATGACGATCATCAGAATGCTTATATTCTTGTAAAACTTTGAATACACAAAGCTTTTTGTTACAAATTTGTTTGCTGGTGTTTTATAAATATTTTTGTCTAATCATATTTATAAGCAAACACCTAAAAAGGACCAAGAGAAATTCAATAGTTTGTGGTAGAGCAATGTAAAATATTGCAATAAGATGAAGTTGTAGAAGAAATATATGTTAACATTGAAGAGTTCTGTTAATAGTCTTCTAGACTATTCATATATCTATACATAAGATATATAGATATATATATAAATATATATAATTTTTGTTATTTTCTGTTTGTTTTTTACTGCTCTTTTTTTCCACTCATCAGTATAGACTTTGGTAGTTCCTTTGTCATTTCTACTTGGGAGATGAACATGCTCTTGGTAAATGAACAAAATCAAGAATCTCATCTTCCAATGCTTTAAGCACTGCTGTTTTGCAAATTCATGAGGCTATATATACGCATGCAGTTATACCTCTTTTGTGTACATATGTTGACCATTTGAAAACCCTGCCATTCTGTGATTCATCAACCAATTAATAAATTACTATTTCTATGTATAATTTTGGTATCATTAAAAGAAACATAATTGCCTTTTTCCTGCTTTCTGTAAGTTCATGATCTTTAGAAAGCTATACATTTTTGAGTTAAATTTTGTGTTCATTTGTTTCAAGAATTTTAATAGAGAAAAGTTGCAATGCTAATAATTAAAAAACAACCAAATTTTGTAACATCCCATAACTTTCATCAAGGTAGCTTTCTAATATTTTCTTTAATAAATACATCGGCATAATCTGGAATTACAATTTTCATTTTCTCTGCTATTCAATGTATAGTTAAGAAAGAATGTTTTCTTAATTGTTCTATATATGATTATTTATATTTAAACATAATCAATGGTTATTAGATATATTTTCCTCTTCAAGTGATTTGTATTCTTTTAATTTATGTCAGGGTTTTCTTTGTAGAATATTTGTTCATTTTCTTAAATGATATTGAAATAATAAAGTTCAAACAGTTTTAACATCAAAATTTTAAAATAATTCTAACAAATTAATCATGGCTTATTAATTTATACATATAATTAAAATATCCATTAACTTTCTTTTCATTCTGAATTTAAATAAAAACTTTATCTTATCATTGTAATGATGTAAATTATTGTATTAAGATTTAATTTTGCTCTTAAATCTTTATAGAACTCTTATTTCCTATAATACCTTTTTGTTTTGTTTGCAATTAGCTGTCTTTGATTAGCATTTATTTTTTTTTAATATTCTATAATAATCTAATCTCCAATCCTGTATATGCATTGCATCTTTTCTTATATTTATAGACTCTTTATATTTTATGGTCTTTTTTATGAGCTGTGCTAGCATTGTTTTCACTTATTTACATTTCTATGATTTAGAAAATTTATCACTCTCAAGTGATCCAGCATGTCATCTTTCTGTTATATCTCCTGATATACATGATTACTGTGCTGGGGAACACAGGGATGATACTGATAACTTGCCTGGATCCCCAGCTTCACAACCCCATGTATTTTTTCTTCAGTCACCTGTCATTCCTTGACCTCAGTTCCTCAAGAGTTATCACACTTAAAACCTTAGAGAACTTACTGACTTCCAATAAGTACATTTCATTTTTAGTCTCCTTCACCCAGATGTATTTCTTTATCTTCCTGGTTGTAACTGAATTTTTATTTCTCTCTTCAATAGCCTATGAGCACTATGTATATCTCTGAAATCCTCTTAACTACCCAGTTGTTATGTCCATGAGACTCTGCTGTGTCTCATTACTGGGTCCTTTATGATAGGCTTTACTGAATCCATAGTCATTGTTCTTTTCATAGACAGATGGCATTTCTGCAAATCCAGTGTATTCTATCACTTTTTCTGTGACTTAACCCCAATTTTGGCCCTGCCCTGCAATGATACTCATGACACTGAAATCATGGTATTCATTCTCGGTAGTTTAAATGTAATAGTGCCTCTAATCATAATATCTGTGTCCTATGGGTCCATTCTGTCTATTATCCTTAAAATTAATTCCATTTCAGGAAAGTGCAAAGCCTTCTCTACTTGTGCTTCCCACCTCCTGGGAGTCACCATTTTTATGGCTCTATAATTTTTACTTATTTAAAGGCAAAGAAGTCCTACTCCTTGGAAAAGGATCAAATAGCTTCCATGTTTTATACTATGGTGATCCCCTTGCTGAATCCACTCATTTATAGTTTTCAGAACAAAGAGCTGAAAAATGCTCTCATTAGAGTCATACAGAGGAGAGAGGGCTCCAGGAAATTGAAATGACTGTGATGTTGAACATTTAAGTGCATCTTTTCTTTCTTTACTCTTTGGGTATTTACTTGGTCTCTCTAAATACAGTAACATCCTTTATATAGTTTGAATTTCTGTTAAGTCTTACTATATTTGACTATAACTTACTCGAACATTTCCAAGTATATGTTTTAAAAAACCACATAGATTTGGAAGTCATGAAATGTGTCTTAAACCTGTGGCTTAATTGTATTTATTTTTAAGGACAACAAATGTGCAAAAATATGTGGTGGTATCCTTCAAACTTCATCATAGAAATCCCCAAAAATATTCTATTTTCTGAGAATTTTATTATGTAAAGCACTTTCAGAAGTCATTTATTCTAAAGGGAAGAAAAACAGCACTATCCTAAGGAGTGCTGCTTTGGACTAGAAAAATCTCAGATTTAGAGTCTAGAAATGCCAGCTTATTATCTCTATTTCCCTTAATATGTGACTGAAATTTAAATCTAGTTTCCTCAACTGTAAATGATAAATAATTCTGTCTATAAAGTCATTTTATGGATTAAATCAGATAAATGAAAAAATTTGAATGCAGTAGTAATAAATTTTGACCAAATCTTCAGAATGCTTACATTCTTACAGGAAGTTTAATGCAGAGTAGCATTTGTTTTGCAAATGTTTACTGGTTTTTAATAAATACTTTTGGCTAAATGTGTTAATCAAGAATCACCTCAAAAGGAAAAACAGCACTTTAATGTTTGGTCTTAAAGCAAAGTAAAATATTGTGATAGAATTAAGTTTTTCAAAAAAGTATATGTGATTTTTTGAAGAAAATTTGGAAAATATTTTAAATTATTAAAGAAAATAGAAATATCCTAAATATTCTTGATAGTTTTGTTCACTGGCTTCTAGATTAATCTTATGTATATACATGCATTTATTACATATATATAATTTTTTGTCATTTTATATTTCTGTTTTGCAGCATTTGATTTCCACTCATCACTATAATATTTGGTAATTCCTTTGACATTTATACTTGAGAGATGAATATTTCTTGGAACATGACTTAATTCAAGAATCCCAACTTTCAATGCTTTAAAACCTGCATTTTGTAAATTCATGAGGTTCAATATTTGGGATTCTGTTACATCTCCTTTGAGGCTACCTGCTAGCCATTTGAAAACACTGCCATACCACTCTGAGATGTTTCAATATGCTTCATTAATTATGATTTATTTGTTTAATTTCAATATGATTAAAAATCATTTCCTTTCTCTTGCTCTATAATTTTATGTTCTTTGAAAAGGATAAATTTTTGAGTTAAATTCTTTGTTCATTAGTTTTAAGAATTTTAATAAATTTGCAAATGTAAGAATTGATCATGAATACAAATTGGGTGACATTCCATAAACTTTGGTCAGGTAGCTTGATATTATTTACTTTAAAATTGTCTCTATTGAATACAGAATTGCAGTTTTAATTTTCTCTATGATTCAAGGTATATTTAAGAAAATATGTTTTCTTCATTTTCCTTTATTTATTTGTATTGAAACATAAACAATGGTTATAAGATTATTTTCCCTTTCAAGTGATTTATAGTCTTTTAATTTACATTACTTTTTAGTAGAATTGTATTTATTCATTTTCTAAAATGATTTTTGAGACATTAAAAAATTTCAACCTCTATTTTGAGATTAAAATTTTAAGGAATTCTCATGAGTTCATCAGTGTTTATTCATATATTCAAATACCTAAAGTGTGCATTATTTTCCTCTATATCATGAATTCATATAAAATTTTTGACATATATAATATCCATATAAATTACCTTATTGACAGTTATATTTGCTCTGAACTCTATGTTGTCTATAATCTCTATTATTGCAATTCTTCTTTTCTTTGTTTGCCTATAGCTATGTCTTTGATAAGCATTTATTTTTTAATATTATACCTTTTAACTAATCTCTCATCTTGCACATGTCTTATGTTTTTTCTTATACTTATAGGCCATTTATATTATCTAGTCTTTTTATGATTGTCCTGACATCACTTACATCTATTTACTTTTCTAGGATTTAGAAATGTATGTTGATATTTCTTTTCAGCAATGCTCAACAGATTCTCTATTTTTTCATACAATAATACATTCAGGAACTGTTTTTATTTTAATTAAATTCAGACTACCCTGTCATCATATAATATATTCTACAATTAATATATATGGATATTAAATCAATGTAATATAACCTTTGGGCACTATGAAAAGACTATGTTATTTACATTTGCCTCTATTTCCTTGATTATATCAGTGCATATCATATTTTATGTAGGATGTGATCTGAAGTGTTTTTAAGACAAAATATTTCTGTTCATTGGTGTATATCCAAATTCAATGTTTTGTAAAATTTGAACTACTTTAAAAATGATAAAGAAAAAAAAACTGGTATAGAACATGACAAAATATGAAAATAGTTTATGTTTGCAAATGCTTGATGCTATATAATAATGTTAGAAATGGATTATATCTAAAGAGTACCTAATGAGTGTCAATTTTCAAAGTGTTTGATGTATATAATTAACTGAGTTTCTCTTCACAAGATCAATATCTGAAAATTTCATTTCAGGGAATGAAAAGCCATTCTACTTGTTCAGGCAAAGACATAAGAGAATTAGTGGAATTTTACCTGTGTTTCATATCTAACTTCTTATACATACTTATATTTATTCACTCTGCAGAATATTTTTGGTATGTGATTATTTTTCAACACCTTCTCTGCTACCATCCAGGCCCAAAAACCATGTTCTTTATTTTGTAAATTATTGCCACAGCCTTCTAGAATTTCTCTCTCTGCTCAGCCTTACTACCCTATATTCCAATCTCAATACTGGGACTGGTGATACAATTAAAATATAGGTTGTATTTTGTCACTTTTCTTCACAAAACCTACAAGACTTCCTATCACACTAAGAGTAAAAATAAAAAATTTTCCATGTCCTACAAGTCCCAAGTAATTTTGCCCCTACATGAAATCATGCTTTATCATTATATCTATCACACTGATTTTGGATCAGCCACACTGATCTCTTCAACCTTCACTATACACATTAGTTCTGATTTTCCCTGAAATATTCCAATGTTATTTCTTCCTGATAATCCCTTTCCCAAAATAACTGCATGGGTCTTTTTCATTCTCTTCCTCATAAGGCCATCCCTTACCATTCTTTTAAAATCATACATACACCTGATTAACACCGCATTTGTTTTGTTTTTTAATTTTTTTATTTTTTTTATTTTTTTTATTTTTAATTTTTAATTTTTTTTATTTATAAAATGATATATAAATACATATGCATATATGTGCATTTGTTTACATAAATGTTATTTGTTATATATATATATATATATACATTTTATAAAGGTGCCTAGATTACCCAAATATTACTCAGAAACTACAGGGATTCCCATGCTCCCCACGGCCCACACCCCCCAAAACACCACACACAACCATTCCCAATCTGTGTGGTACTAAACCCGCAATGGATATACACACCCTGGGGCCTTGTCACCAAGCATAGACTACAGTTCACATCACAGACCACACTCTTTCCCACCCAGTTCTGCATGGTATATTCTGATGGAAAATGGCCTACATTCGTCGCTGCTTTGCCACTCAGGACAGCCCCCAAAGTCCCAAAAAAGCCCGAGTATTTCAACTGCCCCTCCTCTCCCTGACCCAAAAATGTCCAGTGGCCACCGGCTCCACCTCACTGTTACAATTTCTTCCATTGCTTGAATCACAGTATGTCTACAACAGAACACCACCAATTCCACTCTAGTCCACAGCTCCTGCCCCCATCCTGAGTGCACTTGGAAGGTGATGTCCACTCCACCTCCAAGTGAGAGAGGGCTTATATTCCATGGATATAGTGGATGGGATTATCTTGCCTTCAGCTGCAGGCCCTCTCCATTCCCTGGGATGGCTGTTGCCCATCGTCATCTCCTCGCCAGGTTACTTGGATGAGTCCATTGAGCTGTAGGGTAGGAGTTGCAGCTCCACTGAGATT
>JAQZBX010041222.1:0-22415 GCA_029593785.1 Cabassous unicinctus
GGGGGGAACTCCAGGGTGGACATGGGGACCTCCAGGGTGGACATGGGGACCTCCAAGGTGGACATGGGGAACTCCAAAGTGGTAATGGGGGACCTCCAAGGTGGTCATGGGGGAACTGTATAAGTGTCGAGAGGAAACAGTCGAGAGAGATGGGGATTGTGGATGCTCCTGTCCCAAGTGCATTAGCACTTGGTCTGGGACAAATTCACACAAAGTGGAATCATTTAAATAAAATAACAATAACAACAACAATAACAATAGTAGAGTGCGAGCTGATGTTCTGCTCGTGGATACCTATGGATTCTCATTTCCTATTAGTGGCTGACCACCCTGCTGGAAGGCCGTCTGTCTCCAGAGCCCATTTCCTTGAGAGAGGGAAGGGCTGTGCTGTCCCCAGGTCATCACCTACCTATGACCGATGTGAACAGCTCGGGGGCTGAACTTCCTGCTGCCATGAACGTGGCCCCGGCCACATCCTCGCTGAGGTGCAGGCGCTAAAGAAGAGCAAAGACAAAGAACAGATAAGCCGGATTCCGACGGGCCAGAGGCAGCCACGGCCAGGACTCCTGAGGCCCCAGCCCTGAGCAGCAGAGGGCTGGCGAGAGCAGGACCACTGGAGCCTGGCGTGGGCGGGGAGGGGCTCCAGTTAGAGCCTTCACACAGAGCTCCGGCCTCTACTGTCAGACGCACTGCTGGGTCAAAGCTCCACTCCCCCTTTTCCTGACAGGGCAGGACTGGAGAGCGGAATGCACACACAATGAGGAGTCTAGGGGTACCCCACCCGAAAGCCCCCAGGGGCTGTGCACGGGAAAGGGCAAGGGGAGCGAGCTGGGGTGGGGCCCAGGCAAGGGTGGGAGGCAGGCATTCATCTCCTTTCTAAGGCAGCACTGCTCAGGTCCCCTACAGCCAAGTGGGCTTAGTGCTAGTAGATATTTTTATTTTTTTAAGGCGACGTCAATAGTCCAAATTGTTAAGCAAAACATTCTGATTTTTGAAATTCTAGGTTGGTCTAGGGGCAAAATTAGGCTCATGGTAACCAGTTAGCTGGTCTTGATTCTAAAGGGGCACCTGTGAAAGTTATGGGGTTAAATGGGTCACCTTCCTGAAACCAACCTCCCCATCCTCAATGCCGTTCCAGAATCCAGGGGTAGGGAAGCTGAGAGTGAGAGGTTGAGGCTGAATGGAAATTGATGAGGCATTAGCCCTGTCAAGACATTCTACACAATTTAACTCTCCAGGTCACCCTGTTTGTTAAACCAAAGGGTGATCTGCAAGATGTCAAGACACATAGAGGCTGGTTAGTATGTTGGCTTTTCTACATTCAGTCACGCCCCAGAAAGCAAGCTGCTGGCTCTCAGTGAATTGCCTCCTCGGATTCCCAGGGGAGAGGTAGGTCTTGGATGACATCTTCCAGCTGCACTTCCCTGCTCCACCATGGAGGGGCAGCATGGCTTTGGGGGGGACCACTCCCTGCTGCATTCTACTCACTGACCTGCCGGAGGCTGCTGCTAGGGGGGTTCTTTTTGGATCTGGGGTCTTGGGTTCCTTTGCTCTCAAAAGAAAGCTAAACTTCCCACTGGGTGCTGAGGACACCTGGAGATGGAGGTGCTGATATCTCAAGGGTGGAAGGTGTGGCCGTGAGGGACGCCCGGGCTATTCCAGGGTAAAGTAAGCAAAAAGCACTCCCTGTGTGGATTGGGGCCCCTGAGGGAGGAAGAGCTGAGGCGCCCAAACCTTGGGGTCGTCTCCAGTTCCTCTCCTCCCTGCATCTCCACACCCCTTTGCTTCTTCTCCCACAGCTCCTCACACCCCTTCCCCTTTGATCTGGAATTCACTTTGGTCCTGACCGGCATCTCACTGGAGTCTCACTGTCACCAGCTAGCGGACTTGCTGCCAGTGCTTCCCACTGCTGCCCTGTAAACCTGCACATGGCCCCCAGCTCCCCCCTCAGCCTCCCCTCCTTTCTTCATCTTCTGCAAATCAAACTTCTGCTTGAGCCAGGGCTCTGGCCGTGCCCGTTCCTCCTTTCTGAGCTTGTGTGGACGTTGGTCCTTGAGGTGCTTTTCTCCCATCTTTGCCTCAACGCAGCCGAGCCTGTTTTCCGGAGCTCATGGGTTCTCTCGGTTCCTCTGCCCACCTTCTTGGCAATGAAACCTCCCACCTGTCCATGATCCAGGGACCGTCATGTCAGAGGGACTTGACCCAGAGCACACGCTTGGCAGACAGAGGCTGTTATCTCACTGGAGAGGACCCCGGGTGCGACTGCTGGGTCAGCTCGTCTCTCCTCTTCCCTCTTCCTCTTCCTTTCCTTGCCTGTCCCCACATTTTTCTGATTTCAACTTTAATGTAACTGAGAATGAGTGAGAATTTCCCATGGCCCCCAGCTAGGGTTTGGTGAATTGTGTGGATTTCTCTCCCAACTCACCTTTCACAAAAGCTGAAAACAATACCCTTTGGAGCTTCTCTCCCCACCCCCAACCAGTCTTGGCCTAAGAGGGACCATTCAGTGCACAACAGCAGATCCCTGAAATGTGGTTAGGGAAGGCAGAGCCAGGTAAACAGAGCCCTGAGCTCCAGAACCCTCAGGCGACCGTGGGTGGGCTGCCACCAGGAGTCTTGGGAGAAAGTACACCTCCAGAGAAAACCAGCCCCACGTCTTGAAGAAGATGTAAACACACTGGGTTTCTAAACACATGTAAACTCCCCCCTCATCCACCCACACTGGCAGGCATAACGATTCTTCAGCAATTGTATGATCATCTGAGGTCCGAGAAGTCACACCCTCCTTATAGGACCCAGGCGAGGGACATCAGCATCTGCCTTCCTTACACTGGTTTTGCACTAAGACTGGCTACGGGGGTGGGGGCTGGAAAAGCTGACCCAAGCTGCCGCCCCTCTTCTGCTGCTGCCCCTTCCCCTCTGGCTGCGGGACCCAGAGATAGGGCCGGTTCTAGCAAAACCACGGCCCAGCCACAGCTGAACTTTGGGTGTGCGGAGGGGCTGAAGGCAGAAAGTTGCAGGGCTCAGGCAGGTCCCAGCCCTGACTCACCCACTCCCATTGCCTCTCTAGGGTTGCTGTGTACTGCTTTTTTTTTTTTTTTTTTTTTAAGTACAAAAAACTAACAGGGATGGAGAAGACACTTCTCAGGTTACTGGTTCTCAAAGTGTCCCCAGACCAGCAGCCTCAGTGTTGCCTGAGAACTTTCTGGAAATGTAAATGCTAAGCAACCCCTCTCCCAACCCCCAGGCATATTGACCAGAGACTAATGGGGGGGTGGGGGGAGGGAATCAGTGCAGCAAAGTTTGAGAGCTGCTGGGATAAAGAAACTTGAGTTCTGGATGGGAGGTGTGTCTGGGAGTGATCCCTTCCGAAAACTGGGATTCTGGATTAAAAATAAAATAAACCAGACAGCTTCCAGATAAAGGAAACTAAATTTCAAACCAGAAAAAGAGATGAAAGAGGCAAGAGAATGAGAGTCCTAGATCTGCTGAATGTTTTTTGATGAAAGGGATTAAATTTGGGGTGCAGCCTGATGTTCACTGGGATGACTTCTAACAGGGTCCCTTTCCTGAGCTCTGTGCCCAATTCCTTCATCTCACTGCCCATGGGGACTCTGTTTTGAGCATTCCTGCCCATTTACAGGGCGGAGTGTGGCAGATGCATACGGCTGAAGACTTCCGACTTGGCAAGGACCTCTTGCATCACCAAAGGAGGGTTAGGGAGCAGAAGGAAGCAGAGGAGAGAAAGGTGGAGAAAATACAGGGAGAAAAGAGGAGAGGATTTAAAAGGGGAAAAGAAAATAGGGAAGAAGAACGCATAGCACTCAGGAGTTACGGCTGAATGGAGCAGGGAATGCCAGGTGCATGGGTGCACGTCTGACTGCTGATCAGGTGCATCTAAGCAGGTTTGGAGAAACTCTGCACTCTCCCCCACGTGCTGGTTCCTGGCGTCTGGGATGAGCTCAGGCTCACCGGGAATCAGAGGTACATACCTCACAGATCTTCTCCAAGGAGGGCACGAAGAAGTCATCACACACAATGGCCAGTGCGTAGAACATGTACATGGCCTGGAAGAGAGGAGAGGAGGCTGAAGTCAGAAGGAGTGTAGAGTGGTAGGGGGAAGAGTCTGGCCCTCCCCACCAGCTGGAGTGCTTCAATAACAACCTCCATCACCAGGCATTGAACATCTCGCTCGGAGGAAGCATGAAGTCTTTATAACAGCCTGTGAGGCCTGGCGTGACCTGGTATCGGCTCTCTCTGACCTCATGGCCTGCCACTCTCACACTTGTCCACCAAATTGTTCTCCAAATATGCCACAGACTCCTGCCACAGGGCCTTTGCACTAGTTCTTCCCTCTGCCCAGAACACTCTCCCCCAGATGTCGCCTTGGTTCATTCCATCAGGTTACTCAGGTCACTGCTCAAATGTCAGCCTAAGAAAGAGGCCTTGGACCCCCTTCCCTCCCATTTTGTTCTATCCCACTAACCCTGCTTTGTTTTTCTTGATATATTATAAACTAAGTCAATTTGCTTGTTGTCTGTCTCTTCCACTAGAACTCCAATGGATGTGGGCTCTATCTCATTTCTTTGCCACATCCCCAGCACTTAGCTTAGGGCATGGCACATAGTAGGTGCTCAACAAATATATGTAGAATGAATAAATAAGTCAATGAATACTTCCAGATGAACCTGTTCGCTCTCCTGGTCCCCACAGAAGAGCCTTCTGCAATCTTGCATACACATCTGTAGGCATCCCCTGGGATTCTATTTTCCGGCGAGAAATCACCTCTCTACCTGATTCCACCCAGGTTTCCCCTCTATTTAATACAATTTTATTTGGACTCCATTGTTGTTTGGGCACCCAACTTCAATGCCCCCACCCCTTCCCAAGAGGAACCCAGTTTTATTCCCATGCTCCATGTGGAAGGTGACCCCACCCTTTTCTCCAAGAGTAGATACTGACTGGCCAATCCATGTTTACTGTTCCCCCAGGGATGGCCATTGGGTAGGAGTGGGCACAGGACCTCGGCTGGCCCAATCAGAAGGAAGGAAAGGCTTTATAGTCCTTGCCAGAGGAGAGGTTTCTCACTCTTTGGTGCTGGAAGTGGAGAAGAAAGCTGGGAGCTCCAATTGCCATTGGTTGCCATGTTGAGGGAAGCCTGTCTTGAAGTGTACTGACCCTGAGTCAGAAAGCAGCTGAGCCCTTAATGACATCAGTGAGCTATCCCACGGTGCTTGAGCCCACCCTACCCTCCAGACTGCATAAAGTGGCCGAAGCATTGTTTAAGCCAGTTGGTGGATTTGGAGTGTCCCTGTTCCTTGTAGACCAAAGCATCGGACAGATGTACGTACTCATCCTTCAAGTTCCAGCATCCTTACGAGTGGACAGCTCTCTCACTTTTTGACCTCCCGGCATTTTTTCCTTTCGAAAACTGCTCCGTGGGATGGGGCCTTCGTTCTCACTTCCTCCCTCCCTCACCACAAAGTGGACACATGCCAGAAGGTGGGCAAAAGATCTGTTAGGGGCCAGGCAAGGGTTAATATGGGGGGGCTCTTTCCTTATGAGACCACCAGTGCTGAAAACCACCCAAGCCTGGAGCTGCTGGAGACAACTGCCATAGAGAGAGAGCCTGCCTGAGAACGCAGCTCACACAGCAAGAAGTGGGGGCAAAGGATGTGGCAGGTGGGGAGGTGCACATGGTGGAGCCCACTTGAATTCTGGAGCCAGCCCGGTCTGAGACCAATGTCATGAATCAATAAAGACCTTTGCTATTTAAGCTGATCTGACTGGAGTTTCTGTCACTGGCACCTATCCTTCATGAAGCTGTCTGTAACCAAGCAGGCCTGAAGACACCCTCTGGCCTCTGACTCTTGGCTGTGGCAGTCATATAACCCCCCTCCTCCCTTTTGCAAGAGCTCCTTTCCTTTTCAGATGATTGACTGATCTCTTCAATGAGATTGTGAGATTCCAAAGGGCATCCTAAGCCTTGGTTTGTGGAAAGATCAAACAAGTGCACAAAGATATCTGCATGGTGATAGTCGTCTTAAGACTGATGATTATAATAGATGACCAAAACCTACCCATAATGCGAATATTCTCGCTGTCCTGATTTTGTGATAATCAGGGTAGGCTAAACATTCGCTATATTAGAAACCATGCATGTGTCCCCAGACCTAGTTTTTCTCCCTAGGTCTGGTTTTTAGAATGCTGTTGATAAACCAAGACTGATTTACTATATGACCACCCTGTATGGGAAATGACTGTAACTCTAGGTATCTTTGGTCAACCCTTAAGAAATATAGCAGGGGGATGGATGTGGCTCAAATGGTTAGGCATCCATCTCCCATATGGAGGGACCTGGGTTCGATCCCTGGGACCTCCTGGTAAAAAGAAAAAGAAAAATATAGAAGGCGCGCAGGCCGCCAGGCCTTGTGCACGGGCGCACCGTCAGGCACCGCAAGCAGGTAAGCCCCCCAGGCCCTGTGCATGGGTGCACCCCCCAGGCCCTGTGAGCCACGCAGCAAGATGATGACATAACAAGAGAGTGACACAAGGGAGAGCCAAGACGAGACGCACCAAAAAACCAGGAACTAAGGTGGCATAGGCAGTAGGATGCCTCTCTCCCACATCGGAGGTTCCGAGGATCAAATCCCTATGAAAACATGAGGAGAAGGATGAGAAGAGAGGACAGGAAATGGACACAGAGAATTGCCCAGCAAATGGACACAAAACAGCAAAAACGGGGGTGGTGGTAAAAATGGATAAAAGTAAATAAATAAATCCTTTAAAAAAAAGTATAAGGGAGTAAGATACGGACTATAGTTAGTAGTAATACTTTGATGATGCTCTTTCATAATTTGTTAACAAATGTTTCATAACAATGCAGGGTGTTTGTGAGGGGTTGATGTGTGGGAGCCCTGTGTGATGTTATACATGTTTGTTTTGTAAGTTCACAATGTTTACTGAACACCTATAGTTTATGTATGTCCATGTATGAATGATATACTTCAATAAATTGTTGTTTTTTTTTTAAAAGAAAAAATATAATGAAAAAAAAAAAACCTACCCATAACCTATATATGGTCAAATGAAATATACTATAGGGATGGGTTATATAAACTATGATTGATCATACCTTGAAATACTGTTAACAGGGATTAATAAATCTATATTTAGTGATAAGAAATAGCATTTACAGTATATTACTAAATGGAAAATGTTATAAAATAGTATGGACAATCTCTTTTTTGTTAAATTATCTATGTATATCTGTTGAAACATACACATATACCCATTTATATATGTATTTTTATATAAGAGTTTGGAAGGGCATAAATCAAAATAGTAGCCACCTTTCTCCCTCTGTATTTTATAATTTCTATTCATACTTTCCCATTTTCCCACCTACAATTGTATTTCCTGTGTGATTTTTGTAGCTGGTGGGAGATTTGAGAGGAAGGACTGCACCTCTTCCTTCTCTAATCTCTATGGAGCCTTGATGCTTCACATGCAGAGAAAGCTCAAAAATATCTTTTTATTGAGTGGTCTATTCTTAATCTGCACAAAATTATTTGCCTGTGGTTTTTTTTTTTTTTTAAATGTCAGTGTTTTAAAAGCTAATGCTATATTTTTACAGCCTTGTGGATGACTCAGAAAATACATTTCCAAATTGAAATGGACTCAAACTCTTTTTTTCCAGCATAGCTCAGTTGGTCCAATGTGATGTAGGTTTTTATCATTATTTTTGAAAGGACACCCAGATTTAGTCATTGGAACACAGAGTTGTGCATGTGGGGATTAATCAAGACATAAATAAGCTGTCCACAGCGGACATCCTCAACTCTCTGAAATGGCTGGCGTCACTGAGAAGTCCATACATTGTCTCTTGGCAAATACGTTCCAATATTACCTATTGATCCTGTTTTGAGGCAAGAAGCTCCATCTAACATACTGTAATATCAATGGTTGGAATGGATCAATAAATGAATAGATCTGCCAGGCTCTCAAGAGTGAGGATTACTGAAGGCCACGCTATTTCCAACGCACCAGGCAGCATGAGGTGACACCACCACTGTCATCAGAACCCACTGACAAGGCCCTTCTGGGACCCAGGAGAGGTCTGCAAGGCCAGCCACCCAGCCCGCCTGCCAGCAGGGGTGGACCTGCCACTTTGGTTGCACAAAAGTCCGTGTTAACTCTCTGTCAAGTTACCTACTGGAAAACGTGTTCCCACTGGAAACCAACAAACCAAGCAAACCAAGCAAACAGAACAAAGGAATAAAACAAATGTACGAATTTGAACTTGAGATCTAGAAAGCCAACTGGAAGTGTGATATTGATAGTATTATCAATACAAACTGGTACAAATGTTTTAAACAATGAGGCATTTTTAGAGTAATTTGGCTGTTTCTACATTTCCAAAGGATATGATAATAGCACTGATAAAAATAAAATACAACAATAATATTGCTAATACTTGGTCATTCTTTGTTAGGCCGGCAGTTCCAGGCATGCTGGGTACTTTATTCTTCCGACTCCAAGGCAGGCAGCTACTGGCTCTATTTCCCACACGATTAAGTGAGTATAATTAACTTGCCCCAGGACACATGCCTAGCTTGGATTTGACCCCAGGACTCTCTTCCAAGCCTTCCCACAAAGCTGCCTTTCCATTCAGAGGTCATATCTGAATCACCACCCACTGTCAGCTTTTCTCCTTTTTAGCTCACCTACTAATAAAAAAAGCTGTCTTTTCTAACTGCGCGCAGGGAAGGGCATTTTCAGAATCCCAGCTATCCACTTTTGGGGGCTGCTTGTCAGGGCCATGGATGTTCTCTATTATTTTTTTACCAGGTGCAATGCAAAACATGAGCAAGATTTAAACACTTCAAAAATGCTCTAACTGGTCCAATACCCCAGGTCAGCCCAAATGTGCTGCAGCGCAGCCCGGAATCCAAGCCCGTGGCCCGACTTTGGCAACCAGAGCAAGCGGATGTGTGAGGAGTTCTGGAAATGCCAGGTGCGGGTGTCTGGAGAGGAGCGGGGCTGTCTGAGCCCCATCTCAAGTGTCAGGATGGCAGGTCTTCTCTCCCCTGTGGACTTATCAGGCCCTCCGTGTTGGAATCCGCCACTGGCACTGGCCATGTGCTCTGGGATGGAGAGCCACGCTTTCTCTTCGTGTATCTGGACTCCCTCTCTTCGAGGGCAGTGGCTGTGCCCCTCACATGCTCCTACCCACCCCTTCCAGGGTGGTCTTACACAGAATGAGGGTCCGTTTATGCCAAGGGGTAGCAGGTGTCACCTCTGGAAGATGTCAAGGGAAAGGGCTGGACACCGGCCGCTGCTGAAAAAGAAGCCATCGGAGTTCTGGGCAGAAGCTCAGGTCGGCGTAAAGAACTTCCCAACAAGCCCTGCACTTGACACTTCCAAGCCGTGTGACCTTGGTTGACCTTGTACAGTAGATGGAATTATGCACCTCCTCAATAGATGTTCTTGAAACCTTAATTCACATTCCTGTGGTTGTGAATTTATTCATATACAGGACCTCTGAAGATGAGGTTTTTAGTTAAGATGCGGCCAGTCGAATCAGGGTGTGTCCTAATCCGTATTACTGGAAGCCTTACAAAGCGAAGTGACAATCGGGAAGTCAGTGGAGACTGGAAGGGCAGACATGGGAGAGAGAGAGCGCCCTGCGCCAGGAGGCAGAGATGCAAGCCCGGGGCCCCAAAGACCGCGGCAAGCCAGCGCCAAAATGCTTCAAGTCTGGGAAGAAAGCATGGCCTTGCCGGCACTTTGATTTTGGGCTTCTAATCTTTGAAATGGTGAGCCTATGAATTCCTGCTGTGAAGCCAAGCCACTGTGTGGTATCTGTCACAGCAGCCTGGCAAGCGAAGACACTCTCTGTCAGTTTGCCACAGGGCTGCGGATGCAAAGTACCAGAAATGGGTTGGCTTTTCTAATGGGAATTTTATTTAGGGTAAAAGCTTTCAGTTCTGAGGCCGTGAAATGTTCAAATCCAAGCCCATCAGAGATGCTTTCTCACCAGCGTCAGCTCCTGGTGATCCTGGCATCCTTCCATGTGGTGATCTGGCACATGGCAGGGCTCGGCTCCTCAGCCTTGAGCTGCCCCATGGGCCCAGCCCCTTGGAAGCCTCTTTCCATGCCTCTGTGCTCTGCAGCTGTAGGAGAACCTGGAGTACTCTCTTTCCATGGCCAGGTCAAAGCAGCAGGGCTCCCTTCTCCTCTGTGTCTCTTCCTTTGTGTCTCCATTTATATAAGGCCCAGCAAGAGGGCGGAAACCCAACCTTTGTCTATCAAAAGGGCCCCATGCCCACAGGAATGGATTAGTTCAAAAACATAATGTTTTTCGTTTTGGGATTCATAAAAGAACTTCCAACTGTTGCATTCCCCTTCCTTCTCTTAGCCCTCATCTTGAGACTAACCACAGCATGCTCCCTAGCTAGCAGGAAGGCTGTTCTGAGGAGTAAACGGAAACAAATGGGAATGGGGATTGGACATGGCAAAGCAACTCACGCACAGTTGTTGTTGTAACAACAATAACGAGAGAATCAACAACAGCTAATGTTCATCAACTGCCTGCTAGGGGCCAAGTCCTTTGCTTATTATTTATTTATTTTTAAAAACAATTTATTGAAATATATCATTCATACATGAACATTCATAAACTATAAGTGTTCAGTAAACATCGTGAACTTACAGAACAAACATGCATAACATCATACAGGGCTCCCACACATCATCCCCCCATAAACACCTTGCATTGTTGTGAAACATTTGTTAACAAATCATGAAAGAGCATCGTCAGAGTATTACTACTAACTATAGTCCGTATCTTCCTCCCCTATACATTTTTTAAAGGATTTATTTATTTATTTATTTACTTTGATCCATTTTTACCACCCACCCCTCCCCCCGCCATTTTTGCTGTTTTTGTGCCCATTCGCTGGGTGACTCTGTCCGTTTCCTGCCTTCTCTTCTCATCCTTCTCCCCCTGTCTTCACTGGGATTCGATCCTCGGAACCTCTGATGTGGGAGAGAGGCATCCTACCTCCTGCGCCACCTTAGTTCCTGGTTTTTCGGTGCGTCTCCGTTGTGTCACTCTCCTGTTACGTCATCATCTTGCTGCATGGCTCACGGGGTCTGGGCCAAGCCCTTTACATGTAGAGTTTTATTAACCAACTCATGAAGTAGGTGCTGCTGTTATATCCACGACACAGATGAGGAGTCTGACACCTGGGAAAAGTGAAGGTAAGCTACCCAGAGTCAAGGAGCCTTTCATGTGACAGAGCCAGTGTGGTAGACAGATTGCAGGAAGAGCTTCAGTTCTTCACTCGTCCCTGTATCCACGCCCTTTGCCTTGTGATTCTGCAGTTCTTTTCACTCAAGTGATGGAGTTCTTTTGGGACTTGGCTAATGGGCTTTAGCTGACCCGACTCAGAGCCTTGAAAGAGCACTTGCACATTTCTACCTGTCACCTGCCCTCTGCATTGCCATGGGGACATGCCCAAGCCAGCCTGTTGGAGGATGAGAGGCACATGGAACAGAGCTGAATTGCCCCAGTTACCCCAGCTGAGGCTGTAAGGGATCAGGTGACAAGAAGTTACCCCAGACAAGGGCCAGCTCACATCCTAGGGTAGAGTCCTGTGCTGTGGCAGACACTGTCGGTGGCCTACCTGTTAGCCTTTCACCCTTTATCTTGCAAACAGAACTTCAGTGTTGTTCTGAGTGGCAATATACTCAGCTTTTCCTGCCTCCCTGGAACAAGCCATAACCACGTGATGCAGTTTTGGCCAATGAGAAGAAGAGACATATACAACTAAAGTCTCCTCTTTCTTCCTGTCTTGATTTGGATGTGATGCCCGGAATGGCAGCAACCATTATATGAACACAAGGCATATAATGACAATGAAGATATAAACTAAAATGCTTGGATGGCAGAGCCCTGAGGGTACCACTTAGCAACTGAACTCCTGCCAGAAACCAACTCCCTCTGCACTTTGTATTATGTGAGAAAACAAATCCCTTATTTGCTTCAACCACCATTAAGTAGGGTTTCTGTCCTTGCAGCAAAGTGCCTCCCTAACTGATATGGGGCAGAGAGAGGATTAATTCCTCTGGGCACAGGGCAGTATAGAAGGTCGGAGAAGGCTTAACACAGGCAGTGGCTACTGAACTGGGGTTTTGAAAGATAAATGCTCTCTCATCAGGCCATTTCAAAGGTTGATTGGGACTAATGAAACTAGAGAACTTTGGCTACAGTGGTTAAACTGAAAAATACCTAAGGTAACAGGCACTCCTCATAGCCTGTGGCTTAATGGAGGTGAACAGGCTCCAGCTGAAATGCCAGTGCACATAAGGGCTTCTGAATGCTGAGGGCAAATGTCTCTGAACGGCATTAACTCTGCTGCTTTATGTGGCGTCTCCAGTCAGCGATTTTCTCGGACTATTTCACTTTACTACATCATCTGCACCCATGATGCTCTCTCTTTAATTCAGTGAAGGTGGTGCTGGTGGAGCACTTCCTAGGAAGATCTACGGAACGCTGGCCTTGGTGGAAATGGTCCTTAATCTCCTAGGGAATATGGTTTGAACAAATGAATGAAAAAACACAATTTCTTTTTTCCTCCTCTGCCTTTTTCAGAGTTTAAAATAATCATGCATGACTAGGATGGGGAAAAAATTATTTCTTCTAAAAATCTTTTTTTCCAGGCTTGGCATCCAGTGGCCCCATGATCCCACAGTGGGAATGAGCACATGCCCGCACTCATGTTCTGCTACTGTATAAGACACCCCTCTCCTGAAAATACTCACTGTCCTTAGGCACTAAAGAGAGAAAGCCATGGCTGCACAGCCCAGACTGGGGTTCTGAACAGGAGGATTTGGGAAGATGGGTTGCAGGGAAGAGGAATGTAGCAGAAGCTACTGGTGTCCCCCATCTGCACTACATTCTTTGGGCCTTATCTTTTTTAGCAGTCTCCAGTTTTCTTTAAAATGTCAGATTCTTCCTCAATTTGCCTGAACACTTTTGACTTAACCACACAAGGCAGTTAAGAAATGCTGAAGAATTATCACCCCTGGGGAACTCTTGATCGATGGCTGATGGGAGTTGGTACATCGATACCCCAGCTCCCTCGACCTCTGGTGGGCTCGCTCCACTCCGTGTCCTGGAGTTTCCCCAGCTGCATTAAGCTTTGAAAGCCCACAGGGCTGCACGCTTGATAGCTCATCTCTGATTAGCAGCCTCCGCTTCCCTGTCCCACTTTCGTCCTCCCCTCCTGAAGTTTGCTTTTACTTCCCAAATAACCCACTTGCAACTGAGAGTTTTCTCAGAGTCTGGTGCTGGGAAAACCCAAATTAAAACAAGAAGGAGGTAGATTAAGGAGCGTTGTGGAGGGAATGAAGTACAGCTTGAAATTGAGATGGGCTACTCTCAAAAACAACGTCTTCCGAAAGCCAAGGGGTACATGCTTCCTCTGTCCCACCCCCATGATCATTTTCTCAGCCACCATTTGAAGGTCTTTAGAAGCCACCACCATCTGATGAGCTCTATCTTGGAGGGACTCGAATTCTAAAGAAAATGGGCATATGTCAAAGTAACCTGGTCCACTGGTGCAAATATCCTATAATTATCTGAATTTAACAGGGCTTGGGGTGCCCAGATGATGCCCATGCCTTGGTGAGCATCGTGGAAGTCACCACAGTGAGGTCAGTATTTTGGAGCCTTGGGAATGAAAGATCTGCCATCTCTGGAGAAATATTGCAGCAGAGGAGAAACCTCCTGGTTTTCCCTTATGTTCTTTCCTTCTTCTCTCTCCTCCTCCTCCTCACTCCAGATGCCCCAATGGAACACCCACTCCCCATACAACTAGCTCTTGTGTCCTTGAGGACCTCATTCGTTTCTTCTGATCTGCAGTTTCTCCAGGCCATGGGGGTAATAATCCCCACCTCCCCTCAGCATCCCCAGAAGGGAGGGTCTGGGAATAAGGCTTATGTAGCTGGGCGGATGCCAATGTGGGCCGAGAAGAGGAACGTCTGATCCGCACAGGTCAGGTACGTACATCCTCCATGTGCCCGCAGAACAGCTGCAGAGGGCTGCCCGGTGAACCAGCCTGATGGCAGGAAAGCACAGGGACGCGAGGGAGCTCGGCTCAGGTGACACGGAGCAGGATTTGAACCCAGGAGAGCGGCTCCCAGGGTCTGAGCTCTTTACCACCACACCACCAGGTCTTCACCACGCTGACCACCATCGCAGGAAGAGGACTGTGTGCTCCTGATTTGAGGAGTGGCCTCTCCTCTGTCCTGCACCAGACCTCAAATCCCCTTCTATGGAGACCCTTTAAGAAGGGAACTATTCAGACACAAAAGATAGTCACTGTGATTCCACTTATAGGAAATATCTGGAACAAGCAAGATTATAGAGATTGAAAGTGGATTAGTGATTAGCAGGGGCAGGGGCGAGGGGGCTTGGGGGAGGTATTAGGTACAGAGTTTGTCTTTGGGGTACTAAAGTTTTAGTGATGGAAGGTGGTGATGGCAGCACACTATTGTAAAAGAGATGGATGCCACTGAATTGTGCACTTAAAAATGTGTTAAAATGGCAACTTTCATATTTTATATATATGTTGCACACGTTTTAAAAAGGAAAAAAGATGGGGGCCCTTAACTTGGGTGGATTTGTCAGGGTTCTCAAGGGAAACAGAACCAGCAGGATGCATAGTGCCGAGATTTATGATGAGGAATTGGCTCTGGTGACCGTGGGCACCAGTAAGGTGGAATCCTGTAGCGCAGGCCCCAGGCTGGAAACTCCAATAAAGCGGAGCTGAAGTCCTTAGTGGAATTCTCCAGCGGAAGAATTCCGCTGGAAGTTCTGGCAGGAGTCAACGCTGAAGAGGGGGCAGAATTCTTGTGACCTCTGGCTTTTAAGACCTCCAGCTGATTGGAGAGGAGACTCCCCCCATTGCTGACGGTAGATGCAAATCCCATCTATGAAATACCCTCAAGGAACAGGCCGACCAGGGTTTGACCACATACCTGGACGCCATGACCTCGCCAAGTTGACACAGGAAATTAACCCTCATGCTGGTACCCACAAACGCCACCCCAGGAGTCCTTAGAATTCAGGAGCTCATCAGTTTGGATGGGAACAAAGCACACCTTTGTTTTCACTAATCCTACCTGAAATTCAGCAGTTCCTTCCATTACGAATACATGCAAGAAACCACAGCAGTACTGGCAAGTCCTGGGAGTATGTCCCCAGTGGAAATCACAGATACTTCATATCACATTATGGGTATTACAGAGACCTCCAACTCTCATTATGCTTACCACTACTTCTAAAATAGGTAGTTTAAGACCTGATGCTGGATCTTGTATTTAAAAAAGAATCACACATATGTACCAGCGTCACTCGGGAAATTCATACAAAACAAGGGCTCCTCAGATTGGTCTCCAGAAGATCTGTTTAGCAGGTCTGGGTTGGGGCCCAGGAATCTGCTTTTCTGCCCAGCACCCAGGTGCATCTGATGCAGGGGTCCAAGGGAACACACCTGGAGGGAATTCTCATGTGTTCCCTGGTCTATGCCCCGTGGGACCCCTTGAGAGGAAGTCAGGTCTAGGGGAGTGGGAAGGCCTGGTGTATCTGTCAGGAAACAGGCAAGAAACAGAAGCCCACTCAAGAGGGTTTAACAAAGAGAGCTCTCTCTAGACTGAACTCATTGCTTATTTGCAACGGGACAGGCAGGGAGAAGGGAACCAAAGGGGACGTTGCTGCTCCCAGAGTCTAGCAACTGTGGGAAGCTGTTCCCTTCCTTTGGTCTGAAGGAGGAAGGACCCTGGTGAGTGTGGGGAAGAGGCCACATAGCAGGATGTAAGCATGGAGGGCACAGGGAAGCAGATGCTGCCAGGACCCTGGAGGCCAGGGATGGAGCAGGGAAGAAATGCCTGGGCCTCCCTCTCCTCCCCTCTCCCCTCCTGTCAGTGTTCACACTGGTGGAGCTTGAAAGCCAGAAGGCAAGGGAGCCCTGGGGATCTGGTCCTCAGAAGCTGGTCTCCCAGAGTGCAGAGCAGGGCAGAGCAGAGGGGACAAGGGCACTGTGGGTGCAAAAGTGAATAACTGCCCAGAAAGCTGGAGGAAGGACAGAAAAGAGAAGGGAGGTGGGGGGACAGGCGGGCACGGTGGGCTACAGGATAGAAGGCTGTGGAATGGGGACATAAGCACATTCTTAAGACAGACTTGACAGTTTATCCATCATCAGCCTTTCATTATGAAAGCTCCCAATAAGGACATATGCAATAAAATAATGGCAAAACACAAAAGAGAAGAAAGCATCAGGACACAGGAAGAATGCAAATACAAGCAGAAAGCTGAAACCAGGAAGGAGGAGAACACAAATACAGCGCCATGTGCTTTATACTCCAGATGGATTTATGCCACTGCGCATTCGGAAATGCTGGGGGATGGGAAGCCCATTTTAGCTGGATGGGTCTGAACCCCGACGGGGCTCCCTTGACTGCCCCCCCCCCTTCCTGGGAATCACAGGCTAAACAGCTTTCTGGGCTTTGCGGACTATTTTCATTCTAAGTAAACCTATTTCTTGCTTCTCTTTCTCAAATAAAATAGAGGAGAGTAAATCTGGTCTGGGAAGGAGAAGGGGCAAGTTCTCTGAGAGGGGCTGGGACATTAAATAAACCTCTCTGTGTCTGTTTATTTCTGTTTCTCTTTCCACTTCTCTTTCCCTATTTCTCTGCCTTTCTCTATATAATTATATCTAATATATTATATTAGATATTAACTTACATATAATAATATATAATATATAACATTTCTCTATATATCTATTTTTATTCTGCAAAGAGAAGGTGATAAAGACATAAGTTTTGGGATTAGTTCAAAAGTTCATTTTTGAAAAGTCAATCAAATGCCCTCTCCTGGCCCCGCCACTGAAGCCCTGCTGTCAGGACAGGGGACAGACGGAGAGGGAGAGGAGAACTGCTTCCTGGTTTCCCCTGCCACCCTCTGCCCACGCGCACCCTCCATGCAAGGCGCTTTCCTGGTCAGCGCCCATTAATTCTTTCTGAAGGAAGAGGCTCGCTGCAGCAGGAATGATTACGCCTCGGCCCTCTGCGTGGGCTTCCTTTCTTTCCCGAGTACTACCCCGTGGAGTCTGGTTTGCCCAAGGACAGGCAGAGAGGAGGGGCTTCCTTACTCCAGTTCTGCAGTTTGAGGCAGAGCCTGACGATGATGGCGTGGAGGCGCTGAGTGACGTGACGCTCCTGCAGGCTCGGTGCTGATGGAGGCTGCGCCAGGGTCCCTGGGGCCAGCAGCATGGGGAACCAGAAGAGGGGGTCAGGCAGGGCTGGGGCTGCTGACTCTGCCCTGGCTGACGTCACATCCAATACACATTCTGTGGGACCAGAGCTTCTGATTTTCCAAGAGAAGCTGGGAATCTGGATTTTCAGGCGAAATCTCTTGATTTCGATTAATGGAAACTAATGTGTTGTCACTGACTTCAACTCTTACTCTCTCCCTTGCTTACTTCAGGCACAGTGGCCCCCTGGCTGCTTCTTGAAGAAGCTGGCTAGCTCCTACCTCTGGGCCCTTGCAATGGCTGTTCCCTGTGCCAGGCATGCTGTTCCCATGCCTGTCCCTTGGCTCCCTCAGTTCCTTTAGGTCTTGGCTTAAAACAAACAAAAAAAAAAGCGCTGCCACTTGCCTTTTCCTGCACCTCCCCACTCCTGCTGTTCTTGCCCTGCTCCACTTTCTCTTTTTTTCCATGGTCTCAATTAGTTTCTAATCTACTAAATAGTTTGTTAATGTGTTATGCTTATTTCATTGTTTGTCTCCTTCTATTAGAACGTAAGTGCCCCAGGAGCAGGGGTCTCTGCCTGCCTTGTTCTCTGATGTATCTATCCTGAGTGCCCAGGAATGGTACCTGGAACATAGTACATGCTCAATAAATATTCATCGAATGAATGAATATGAAATTTGTAAAGCACTGAGTCAACCACACGACACGTGTCAATTGTCAGAATTATGATCTCTGGTCTGGTCCAACTGCTCCCATTTCCTTGATCAGGTAAATGAGGCCCCCTGAGCAGTTCAATAACTTTACTAAGCCCCTCTGCCAAAATGACCAGGCCTGTCATAAAACTCTGTCTTTAGACTACTGGGCCAGTGCTCTTTCCACAAGTTCATGCTCTATCTAGAAGGTTCCTAATGGAGTTCAGATCAGGATCTAGATCTCCTGTCTTCTAGGACCTGCCTCGTGCGACACCTGAGCTAACTGGCACCATCTTCTGCTACCTTTCCAGCTTATTCCAGGATGTAAGAATCAAACTACCCAGCATGCTACATTCACATTATGAAACCTGAGGGATTGAACCCATTCTGAACTCCACACTCTATAATTCTGTGATTATGAAACATCAACAGCATCTGGAGGGTCCATGAGGGTAGAGGTTTGGGTCAGCTCTGCTCACTTCTGCATTCTGTGGCCTAGAAGAGTTCCTGTACTCTTTCTGGAATGAATGAATGAATGAATGAATGAGCTCTTTCCATGGGCCGGAACCTGGGCTTGGTGCCTGAATGCATTAGACCCTCTGTATGTGGGTCTCAGAATGACCCACATACAGAGGCTGGGTTGGTAGAACCTGCATTTCAGATGAGGTGACTAAGGTTTGGAGAGATGAAGAAACATTCCCTATTTGCAGAGTCAGAATTCAAATCTACTGTGTGTGACGGCAGAACCCGCTTTCTTCATCACATGGCCTCCAGTCCTCGTGGACGCCAGGCACTGATGACTTAAATGCCCAAACTGCCCAGCCAGCTGTGCTATCCTTTTGTCTGCAGGTACTCTACCAGGAGCAGAGCATATAAAAGCTGTTGGGCAGGCACACCAGCAAAGGCAATTTGAGGTGATCTGGACAGAGTGCCAACAGCATCTGGTAAGGGTGTAAGCAGGGCCTTTGGGTGTCTGCTAATGGTGTAAGCAGAGCATTTGATATCAGACCTAAGCCTAGAGCTATCCACTGATTCGATGTGAGCATAGAGGAAGGACATCTAACCTAGGTTTTGGAGAGTGAGGGAAAGGGTGTGGTATGATTATCTGGAGGAGGTGATGCTCGTATTAGGTCTGAGAAGATGAACAGGCATTAGCCAAACAAAGAACTGGCTAGACAAGGAAACCACATGGATAAAAGCATGGAATCATGAATTAACATGGTTTGTGCTGAAAATTATAAATTTTTCACTGTTGGCTTGAAGGATAGGCAAAAACAGCCAGTTTGGGGAGGGCCTTATATGTCATGCTGAGTTATATGGATGTACATAAGCAGATTTCCTTGAACAGAAATCACAGTTGATTCCACTAAACGAACCTATGATGATGGTGAGGATGATGGCTGTGATGCTGATGATGACTGTGGTGTGAGGAAGAGGAGGATGATGATGTATGTGATGATGATGAAAGCAATGGTGGTGATGGTGGCGATGATGGAGATAATGACGAGGAGGAGGAGAGGATGGTAACTGTGATGTGATGGTGGTGGTGGTGACAGGGATAATGCTGATGAAGATCATGATAAGTATGATGACAATGATGATGGTAGTGGTGGTGACGATGGAAATGATGATGGTGATGGAGATGAGGAGGAGGAGGAGAGGATGGTAACTGTGATGTGATGGTGGTGGTGGTGGTGACAGGGATAATACTGATGAAGATCATGATAAGTATGATGATGATGATGATGGTAGTGGTGGTGATGATGGAAATGATGATGGTGATGGAGATGAGGAGGAGGAGGGGAGGATGGTGACTGTGCTGTAATTATGATGGTGACGATGCTGCTGCTGATAGAGACACTGATGGCGATGGTGGTGATGATGAGGATGGTGATGATGATGGAGATGACAGTGACAGTGATGATGGTGATGATGACAAAGAAAATGATGGTGTTGATGATCATAGCTGCCACATTAAATACTTCCCATGGTCTCAGAACAGCTTTACAGCTTAATTCTCTAAACCACACCATGAGATGGGCACTACTTATACCCCCATTTTTTAGACAGGAAAGCTGAGGCAGAGAGAATATAAACCCAAAGTCACAGAGCCAGTACGTGGCAGAAACTTTACTTCAACCCTTTTTGTATTACTCCAGTCCAAGCCAGAGCACATAGCTATGGTTCTCACCCTAACTCCTTTCAGCAGCAAGAATAGAGGAAGGATTTGAAGGCTCAGGATGGCCACTGGCTTGTAGATTTCTCATGAACTCTTATGTTTCTTTGGATTCTTTCTTCCCCTCCCACTCCCAATGGCCCCAGCACTCACCCATCCCTAGCAGCCTACTCTATGGGAGTTCTGAAAAGCTCATGTGAAGATGGGCTGCATAAGAGGTCAGGCCCATTTGAGAAAACGAGAACAGTGACTCCTACTCTTGGAATGCATTGTAAACATTAGATGACATAACTTTTCTGGAAGACTTTGAAGGCCCCCAAATCCAGCTCTTCTATTTGGGCATTTCAAAATTTATGCAACTATCTGCAAGATGGTGGGACTCTTCGTTTCAAGGTTGGTAGGTGTAACAGTTGGCCAATTTGATGTAATTATGAATTCCAAAAATATAATTGTATCATGCTTGTAAACTGATCTGTTAATCTGGGCGTGATTAGGTTATGATTAGGGTGTTGAGCCACACCCCTTGGTGGGTGGGGAATCAAATATAAAAGGCATGGCAAGAACAGTTTTGAGCAGCAGCAGTCTTTTGAGAAGCAGTTTTGATGTTGGAAAGAAGGCCCCAGGAGAAGAGAAGCAAGCCGTTCACCTGATCGTCTACAGCTGACCTTGTAGAGGAAACAGGAGCTAAGCCCGGAGAGAAACGCAGTCCCAGGAAGAGAGGAACCCCAGAAGCCTGAACCCTGGCAAACACTGGCTCTAACATGTGGCAATGGATTGTGGTGAGAGAAGAAACTTAACACTTTATGGCCTGGTATCTGTGGACTTCTACCCCAAATAAATACCCTTTATAAAGACCAACCCATTTTTGGTGTTTCACATTAGCACCCCTTTGGCTGACTAATACAGTAGGAAACCTGCTTCTTATCTAAAAGTTTTTGTAAGTAATCTGAGCTGAGCCCTTCCGAGGGAAACCACGATAGGGTGGGGATTTTCATGCCAGAATTAGAGCTAGGCTAATTGCACAAAGACTATGCCTCTGAAAGACACCAGGCTGGTAAAAGTTATCAAGATATTTGCATTCTTGCCTCTCTGTCATTTTCTTGTTATTCTCTCTCCAAACACTGTCTTGGGAGCTGGTGGGCAGCAATGCTGCCAGATAATATCAAACAGCAGGACTGCAGCCAATCACAGGCAAGCAACCAGGACTCCCCAAAACAGAGCAGACCCGATGCACGAGCACCCCTGGCAGGCTTACAATTTGGCACCTCTTCAAATCCATATTCTTTAAATATTTATTCCACATTTATTTAGCAGAGGAGGAAGGAAAAAACTAATCTTCTATTAATAAAAGAATGTATATGGAAATAAAAACCTCTAATTCACTAATTCACTTCCACTGGTGCAAGCATAGTCAATGTTCTGAAAAAAATATTTTGCAAAATTTCTCCCCATTTTTTCTGCCATTGTTACTCTCTTTCAAGTTTCTTTTGTGATTTTCTGAAGTAGGCAACTTCTGGCTAGTGAATTAAGTTTTAATATTTGGATAGCAAAGCTCATTTTATTTAACTCTGGTAAATAGTACAATACCATGCATACGATTTCAGCTGGCTGGAGCATGTATAAAATGTGTGAAACCAGGATAGGCTGGCAGTGGCAAGAAGCAGGAGCATCCTTCGGAATCCTGCTTCAGGCAGAGTGGGATCAATTGTATAAGGACTTGGGTTGTGTGGAAAGTCGGGTTAGCTGGCACTGTCGTTCTGGTTTATTACTGAAATGCCTCAGTACCCTCACTGGCGGGCACCCTGAGAAGGTGCTCAGATGACCACCCCAATCTCCAGCTTTGGGTCCCCACGGCAATGTCCCAGGTTGGGACCACCTCCTTCCTTTTACTGTGCAACTTTACTGCATTCTATTGCCGGAACTGACCTGGTCTCAGAGGAGGGGCTCCCAGAATGGAAGGTGATTTCCCATTAGTGCACTGGGTCGCCGAGGGTCTCTAGCCTAATCCTGCTTGTGAGCAGCGTAAAGCGCTGATCAGCCAGATGGCTGTGGTTAAGGGTCCACTCTGGGGCTGTATGTGTAAGAAACAAAGCCAACAGGCTTGTGTGGGTCTTATGCTCTGACCTCGGTTTTATTGCTTAAGAGTCAGTGACTAGTGTCAGCTAACCAAGCCAGACCAAAGCCTCATATTACAGTTATTTCCAACTTCACACTCCAATGGCA
>JAQZBX010041223.1:0-14484 GCA_029593785.1 Cabassous unicinctus
CCCCGCGAGCCACGCAGCAAGATGATGACGTAACAGGAGAGTGACACAAGGGGGGGCCAAGACGAGATGCACTGAAAAACCAGGAACTAAGGTGGTGCAGGCGGTAGGACACCTCTCTCCCACATTGGAGGTTCCGAGAATCGAATTCAGTGAAGACAGGAGGAGGATGAGAAGAGAGGGCAGGAAACAGACACAGAGAGTTGCCCAGCGAATGGACACAAAAACAGCAAAAAACGGGGTGGGGTGGGGTGTAAAAATGGATAAAGTAAATAAATAGCTAAATAAATCCTTTAAAAAATGTATAGGGGAGGAAGATTTGGGCTATTGTTAGTAGCAATACTTTGACGATGCTCTTTCATGATTTGTTAACAAATGTTTCACAATGCAGGGTGTTTGTGGGGAGGTGATGTGTGGGAGCCCTGCATGACGTTATGCATGTTTGTTTTGTAAGTTCACGATGTTTACTGAACACTTATAGTTTATGTATGTTATATGTATGTATACGTATATGAATGATATACTTCAATAAATTGTTTTAAAAAATAAATAAAAATTTGAAAATATATATTGCAAATGCAATTAATGCCACTGAATTGTACATTTAGCGGTGGTTAACATGGCAAATTTTATGATATAGAACCACAATAGGGGAGGCAGGTGTGGCTCAATCGATAGCGCCCCCATTTACCAAATGGGAGGCCCCGGGTTCGCTTCCCGGGGCCTCCTTGTGAGGGCAGGCTGGCCCGCACAGCGTGGTGGGCTGATGCAGCAGGACCTCACAGCAGGGGGGAGATAAGCAGACGCAGAGAAGACGCACAGCGAATGGACACAGCAAACACAAGCAGCAAGGGGGGGATAAATAAATAAATAAATCTTTAAAAAAAAAAAGAACCACAATAAAAATAAATTAAAAGAAAAGAAAAGAAAAGAAATATCCTACATTACAACCAAAACAACAAAGATGGGAATGTGTGAAAATCTCTTGGGGGACCATCTTTCTCCTACCAAAGTAGCCCACCCCCTTCTTTTACCACTATCCAGCCTGCAGATGGGTGTTCCAAACCTTGTGTCACCGCCTCCAAGAAGCCTTCCTTGATCCCTCGTCCTGGCATTGACTCCATCACTCTGGCCCCACCTGTGCATTTTCTCGTAGATCCCTGACCAACCTTGAAATGCAGCAGTGGGTTTCTTCTCTTCTGGCCTAGAAAGTTTTTCTGTAGCTTCCTTCTCTGAAGGCCGAATAAGGTGGGGACACACCCCACTGTCTCTCCAGGGCCGTCCTACAGGGTGGGACCCTGGAGGGTCATCGGTCACACCCGGGGTGTCCCCTGGGGCATGAGGTGTCCGGGGTGAGGGGAGTCACTTCTCTCATCCTGATGTCCGTTTCTCTGGCCTCTGCTCCCACCAAAACCTGGGCAAACAAACAGGAAGCCCAAAAAAGGTTGCAGCACTGAAGCTTGAGCTGGGCGCTCTGAGCTCAGGTCTTCCGGGGATACAACCCAAGGCTGTCCATCAAGTGAAGCACCCGCCCCCACTGCCACCCCTTCAAGTGATCACTCCTTGTCACGGCCTCCAGTGCCTTTGGGATTCCCCATGTGGCTATTCCCCAAGGTGGGGGAGACTCACTCACCTGGATCCCCTCTGCCCCTTACTCTCCTTGAGTCTGCAACCCCGGCCGCCTTCCCAGGACTGACACTTACCCATGGGGCGCCAAGGCCCAGACTGCCTCTTGGGCATCAAAACATTCGACAGTCCTTCCATTGTCCACGATTTTTGTTAGTTTGTTTGTTAGTTTTCAGAAAGAACAAAAGAAAAACAAAAGCAAACTGTACCCTCGAGTGGAGGACCAGGTCCACATCTTTCCTCTCACCATCACATCTGGGGACCAAAGCCTCCCCTGTTCTCCAAGCAGCAGGCGTGGTTGCAGGTGACAGTGGGGTTGAGTCACAAGCAACGGTGGAAGCGCAATGCGACTGTTTCTTGACCCCTCCTTCTGAGTCCAGCCCTGCCTCCAGGGTGGAGTTGGAGTAGAGGGAGGGGCTATTCTGAGTCTGGGGCTGTGAGGACGGGTGTGAAACCTCTTGAGGCATTTACACGCATGCTCGCACATGTACACGAGCAGGCACTTGTGCACACGCCTGGGTTCTTCTGCATCCGCCACCACTGGCTGTGTGACCTTGGGCAGGTTGCTGCACCTCTCTGAGCCTCACGTGACTCTTGCTGTCAGCCAGTCTTGTCGTGCACCTTCTCTCCTTCCTTCTCCCTGTGCTTGGGAGGGTGGAAGTAAGCTAAGTCACCAACAGGCGTGCGATGCGGCCGCCCTGCAGAGCTGTCGAGAAGGGGTGGCAGCCGAGGGTTGAGGGCCAGCAGGAGCCCGTGGTCCACGGAAGATGCAGCGCCCCTGGCGGATGCCAGAAGGAAGTGACCAGCCCCAGATTCCAATGACAAGGGGGCTTTCTTCTCTTCCTGCCCTTCTCCTAGAGGGTGCCCCGACGGACCCGTCCCCTACCCTTCCCTCCTCCACCCGTCTCTGCTCCCCTACCCTCAGGCAGCTCTCGGGGCGGCAGGGGCTCCGCCCAGGTCCCGTCCCGGCGTGGGCCCGGGACCCTCCTCGGCCCTCGGCAGCCTCCCGCCCGGGGGCCGTCGCCCGGCTCTGCTGCTGTCCCGTGGAGGCGACCCCTGGCCCCCGCTCTGACTCTCGGACTCACGTGGCCGGACCTTCTCCCTTCTGAGGAACAGATCCCGGGAACACGCTCCTCTCCCTCATGGAGACGCTCTTTCTTGTTCAGTGAAACCCCCCTGCTGCATGACTCCTGTTAAAACTAGAAAGACTTCTGCGAATATTCTTGCTGTCCTAATTTTGTGATAATCAGGGTAGGCTAGACATTCGCTATATTAGGAACCATGCATGTGTCCCCAGACCTAGGTTTTCTCCCTAGGCCTGGTGTTTAAAATGCTGGTGATAAACCAAGCCTGATTTATTATAAGACCATCCTGTATGGGAAAAGACTGTAACTTTGGGTGTCTTTGGTCAACCTTAAGAGCTATAGCAGGGGGACGGATGTGGCTCGGGTGGTTGGACGTCCGTCTCCTATATGGAGGGACCTGGGTTCAATCCCCAGGACCTCCAGGTTAAAAAAGAAAGAAAGAAAGAAAGAAAAATATAGAATGCGCGTGAGCTTCCAGGCCCCACGCACCCGCGATGCCACGCCCCGCAAGGTGGTAGGACGCCTCTCTTCCACATCGGAAGTTCTGAGGATCGAATCCCAGTGAAGACAGGAGAAGGATAAGAAGAGAGGGCAGGAAACAGATACAGAGAATTGCCCAGAAAATGGACACAAAAACAGCAAAAAATGGAAGGGGTGGTGTTAAAATGGATAAAAGTAAATAAATAAATCCTTTTTAAAAAAGTATAGGGGAGTAAGATACAGACTATAGTTAGTTGTGATACTTTGATTATGCTTTTTCATAATTTGTTAACAAATGTTTCACAACAATGCGGGCTATTTGTGGTGGGGTGATGTGTGGGAGCCCTGTGTGATGTTGTGTATGTTTGTTTTGTAGTTTCAAAACATTTGCTGAAAACTTATTTATATATGTTCATGTATGAATGATATACTTCAATAAATTGTTTAAAAAACAAACAAACAAACAAAAAACCAGAAAGGCTTTATGGGAAGGGCCCTGGGTCATGGGCCAGGACATCTGGTCCTTGTCCTGCCACCACCTGCGAGTGACCTTGGATGACTCTGAAGCTCTTCCTGGGCTTCCAGCTTCTTCTTTAAGAAGAGAGAAGTGGACTTCTAGATCTGGGGTCTATGGCGCTATCTGTTTCCTCAGGAAAAAAGCTCCTGTAATGCCCCAAGACGAAAACACCCGATTATGAGGCGGCAACAGGGACTTGTGACCTCCCCCCTGTGTGGCAGACCCAGGCCTGGGAGCTGGTTGGGACATTTTATGCTTCATCAGTAGAGCCGTAATTCCATCCACCGTCCTCAATATGATTTTTTGGGGAAGGGTGGCTAATATTTTAGTCCTACCTTGATATTTCAGGTTCCCTTGAGACTTCCTCCTTGACCAACAGATTTTTTTTAGAACTGTGTTGTTCAATTTCCAAATCTGGAGGGATTTCCTGTTACTGATTTCTAGTTTAATTCCACACGGTCAGAGAACATACCTAAATTCTTTAAAATGTGTTGCTGTTTGTTTGCTAGCCCAAGCTATGGTCTATCTTGGTGAATGTTCTATGTACACTTGAAAATCACACGTGTTCTGCTCGTCTTGGTGGAGTGTTAAGAGTTCTGACGACTAGGTGGTGGAATGATCTAGTACTGGCAGTGAGGGGGTGGGGTGCTCCATGACTGACAGGTCAAACTGGCCCGTGGTGTTGTTCGGGTCTTCTACATCACTGCTGATTTCCCCCTGCTTCTTCCATCAGTTACTGAGAGGAGTGTTGAAGTTTCCAACAAGCATCGTAGGATTTGTCTCCTTCTACTTTCAGTGTTATCAGTTCTTGCTCTGGGTATTTGGAAGCTCTGTTGTTAGGTGCACACACATTTAGGATTGTTACATGTGCCTAGAGAAGTGCCCGTTCTATCAGCCTCTCTCTTGATCCCTGGTAATCTTCCTTGCTTGGAAGTCAGCTTTGTCTGATGTTAATACAGTCATTCAAGCTCTTTTGGTTACTACTTTCCTATTCTTTGTTTTTATTAAGGAGGAACCGGGGATTGAGCCCAGGACCTCGTACATGGGAAGAGGGTGCTCAGCCACTGAGACACATCCACTCCCTATTTTCGTTCTTTTAGCCTCTCTCTCTACCCCACCTTCCTCTCTCCCTGGGCAGCCTCCTCCCGGCCAGACAAGCTCCGGCTGCAGCAGGTCCCCCAGGCCTGCTGTTTCACAGTCACCAGGGGCATGAAGCCACCGGTGCTAGCCCTGGACTCCCAGGTCCAGAACACGCTGGACACTCTGGGGAGAGGTGGTGAGGGAAGCTGGAGCAGGGGGTGGGGGGCACCAGCAGTGCCAAGGTTGCCAGGCACCCACAATCTCCTTCACCGGCCCCCGGCCCCCATTCTTGGTTACGATGGTGAATGTGATTGGAGTTTACTTTATTCAGCCAGGCAATGGCGGCTGCACCTCCTGCCCCCCAGCCCCTCCCACATAGGGGCTGTTACTTAACAAGCACCAGGTCCCCGACTTTTCTCCAACATCCCGCCTTTCTGGGTGAGTGCACCCACCCCACAGATGCTGAAGTGAAGCTCTTTGAGAGTCCAGCCATGGAAACTCCGGGTGTCACTGACCGGGGCCAAGTAGGGCTTTGCCAGAAGCAGAGGCTGGAGAGCAGCCCCCCATCCCTGACCTCTTCTGTTCCCCACTTCCTCTCCATGCGCCCCCTCCCTTACTTGCATGGCTGGAGCAAGAGTCTTGGCGCTTGAGTGAGGTGTGCTTTGGTGTGCATTTGCTTGTGTGTCTGTGTGTGTCGGGGATGGGGCTCAATTTGTCTCCCAGGAATCACTCCCCAGATGGGCCTGGGAGAGACCCCAGAACCCCCGTGGGAGGAGGAGGCATTCCCAGCTCCTCTCTGGGCCGCTTTCAACCTCCATCCCATCCTGGGCCAGCGCCTCCCCGCGTCCTGGGGGCTGAGCCCCCAGAGTTCCTCCCCGTGGGCGCCACTCGCCATTCGCTGCGGCGGAGGTGGCGCCCCCACGCGGCTGCGGCGGGCCTCGTGGACCCGGCTCTCAGCCCTGGGGCTGGGCGCGCGGCTGTCGCGGGCGGGTGCCCGGAGGGGCCTGCGGGGTGGCCGGAGGGGGCGGCGGCCCCAGCCTTTCCTTCGGGGGCCTGGGCGGGGCTGGGGCAGGAGGGCTCCGGGGTGGGCGGCTCTTGGGCTGGGGTGGGGTGGGAGAGGCCGGCGGGGTCCCGAGGGTGGTCTGGGGAGCAGCGAGCTAGGGGCGGGGGGCTAGGCCCCGGGGCTCTCTGCCCTCAGGCTCCACAGCTGCCGAAAGGAGCCCCCAGCAGTGCCTACCCTCGGGGCTGTTGGGGCTTAAGTAAGACTCCGCGCAGAGCTGCTCCGGCCCGGCTACAGCGGGTCTGGGGGTCTGCAGGCTCCCCAGGGAGCGACGGGCACAGGGAGCCCGCGCGGGCCTCAATGGGCCTGAGTCCCAAGCTCCCCACCCCGCTCAGGGCTGGGGGTGAGGCTTGGGCTCCCGCTGGCGGGAGGAAGGTGGGGCCCCTGGGGGGCTGGGGCGGTACCCCGCCCACTCAGTTCTGCCTCGACTTCCCCTCGAACGAGCAGAGAACGACCTCCAAGACTGGGTTCTGCAAAGGGCCCTGGAGACTGCCGGGGAGGCCAGCTCGGGTCCCCTCTGCCCAGCTCCACAACTCGGCTGTCTCGGGGTCCCATCGCCACCACCTGCTGGTCCAAGCGCTTTGCTTCCAGAACCACAGGGGCCAGGCTGGCCTGTGACCTCCTGAGCTTGTGGGAGAGAGAGGCTCAGGCCCGGGCAAACCCCGCCCCTCCATGACTGGTGAGTGGCCCTGGCTGGGGGCCCTGGGGTGGGTGTCCTCAGAGCCGCCTCGCTATCCCATGAACATTTCCTTCCAAGAGAAACAGGGCTTCTGAAGGAGCCCCCCAAGGCTCCCCAAGACCTCAGCAAACCCCATCTCTCCCACACCCCTGGGTCTGGTCCTGATATGGTCCCAAGGCTGCTGAGCCATGTCCTCCCTCCTCCCTCACTGACATCTCCCTCCCCTGACCCTGCCTCCCAGACCCCCTCAGAGACCTCCACAGATCCCCCATTTTTCCCTTCGAGCCCCCAGCCCCACAGGGGTCACTGAGCTGATGGGGCCAGTGCTGAGGGCTTCTCAGAGGACAACCCCAAGACCTCTCCCTCCACCCCTCCGGGTCCACCTTCTCCCCAGGTGTGTCAGCCCCCGATCCCAGGCCATCTCAGGGAGCCTGTCTCAGGGGCGCCAGACCAGACCATGGGTCCTTTTCTGGTTGAAGATCCTGCCACGGCCACATCTTGACCCAGAAGTCCTTCCTACTGTCCTAGGACCTGGTAAGATTTGAGTGGGGTCCATCCTACCTGAGGGCCACCAACCCCCAGTCTTGTCTGCCCAGCCCCCCAGCAACCCTCAGCAAAGTGTGCAGAGCCAGGGAGGCCCCCTGCCTGGCACAGCAGCCCCAAAGGCCCAGGGAAAACCCCATCCCTGGGTGTGGGGAGACTGCTGAGCTCGGGACACTGCAGCCCCCTGGGCCAACCCCAGCCCCCAGACCGAGGCCCCTCCCCACCTGGCTGTCACCTGGCCCCGCCTCCCAGGGACTGACCCTGCCTCTAAGCCCATCACCCAGCCAATAACAAAAGGCAGCCTAGACCCAAGTCAGACAAACCATTTTGCTGACTTGTTTATTGACATCACCTGGGAGAGCTGGGGGTCAAAACAGGAAACCACCTGGATGGGGTTTTGCCACCTCATGTACACACGCACACCCACAGTTTCAGCAAGCGGGTTCCAGCGGCCCCGCATATGTGGGAGATGCTTATCGGAGGCCTGAGAGCGAAACAAGATGTGCAAAGGCGGAGAGCCCTGGACGGGGGTGGGGGTCCTGGACCGCAGATGCCCGGCAGGAGGCAAGTGAGTCCCAGAGGCCTGGGAGGGGAGGGAGACCAAGTGCCCTTGGTCTCTCTCATCGAACTCCTAAGCGCCCCTCCATGGCTCTGGGCTCCAGGGCGTCAGGGAAAGGCAGGCGGATGGGACCAGCGTGTGGGGGCCCCCCTCCTGCCTGGGCATAGAGTCTGTTCTCAACGGAGATAAAGCTGCCACAGGCAGAGGCTGGCAGGAGTGCCAACGGGGAGAGCCGCTGGGGGGGGTGGGCCACGTCCAGGGTTGCCAGGTGGAGGTAGCTGGCGTGGATGGAGGCGTAGGGCACGTGGAGGGCCAGGGGGGCTCGGCCAGCCGCCTGTGGGAGTGATGGGGCAGAGGGTCAAGGGACGCTCCACCTTGTGTAACTCCAGCCCCACTCAGGTCCCCGCTCCAAACATGAACCCCGCAGTCCTTACCCGAGCTTGCGCCTGTGTCTGGGGGCCAGCGAGGGGTGGCCGAAGCTTAGGGACAGCCCTGGGGAGAGAGTGAGGGGCGTCACAGGCAGGGCAGTGGCTGGCCCAGTGGTGTGGGGTCTCGGGTGGGCCCGGCTGGGTCTTACCAATGCCTCTGCCGGAGCAGGAGGTGCAAGAGGAGGCAGCAGCCGAAGAGAAGGATGCCTGACACCCCCAAGATCCCAGCCAGGTCCGCTCGCAGAAGGGGGGCTGAGGTGGGGGCAGGGAGCCCTGGGCACAGAGAGAGACGGGCCAGCTGGGCACCCAGGGCCCCCGAGGCCCTCCCTGCCCCCCCGGGGCCCCTCCCCTCACCATCCCACCTTGGTCTGTGCCGAGAAGGTCCCCGCAGGCCTCCTGGGAGCCCTCGGGGAAGGAAACAAACTTGCAGCAGAAGGTGATATTGGGGCTGGGACTTCTCCCCTCAGACCCTTCCAGGGTGAGGGAGATGCTGGTTCTGGTTTCCCAGTGGACCTGGCGGGCAGGGGCCCAAAGCTGGGTGCCGAATTCTGGGTGCAGCACAGCCAGCCTGGTCCCTCCGGCCCCGGCGGGCCCCCCCCAGCTCACAGTCGCCAGGGAAATAGAGCCGGAGCCCAGGAATCCACAGTGGACAGTGAAGGACGCGAACTTGGTGGCCTCCCTCTGAACTTGCACCCACACTTCAGGGGTCCCTGCGGAGCACAGGGATGAGCAGGTCTGAGGGCTCTTCCTCCCCCGGGCTAGGCCCTGCCCCCCACTCACCTGCAGTGATGCAGAGGCTCAGCAGTGCCAGGACCAGGCCCAGGGGCTGGGAGCCATCCATGCTCCCCTCCGGCAGGCTCTGGGGGCTGTTGGGGTGGCACCTGGCTTCCGTTCTCATCACAGGAAATCTTCATGACGCAGGCTCCCCACCGTCCTGCCTGACTTCCTTTTCTCACGTCCACCACAGAGGAGGTGGAAAGCAGCAGGATTATGGAGCCCCGTCCTCAGGAGACGTAAAGTGATTGTGACAAGTTTTTCCCTGTCTCCAGAGGCGGTGCTCCTGTGGGAGTAGGGGACCTGGACAGGGTCCCCGCCCAAGCTGCCTGCTGCCAGTCCTAGGGAAGGGTGAGGGGTGAGGAGGCAGAGATGCCGCAGGAAGGGGCACTGGTTCCTCATGAGGAACAAGTCTCTGACCCCTGCCCTCGCCCAGCCAAGGAGCAGGAGATGTGAACGAACTGGGAAAGAGGGAGCAGGAAAGCAGGGAGGCCGGGTGGGAGCCAAGCTCAGAGGCGCCCCCCCCGCCCCACATAGTCACCGAGGCCACCCGCACTGGCCTTCATTTTTGTTTATGTTCCAGTTAGGATATTTTATTTTATTTTACTTTATTTTGAAAGAAGCTTTGGATTGCATAAATGTTACATTGAAAATATAGGGGGATTCCCACATACTCCACCCCCTTCCCCTCCCACACGTTTCCCCAGTAACATCTTTCATTAATGTGGTACATTTGTTACAATTGATGAACACATATTGAAGCACTGCTACTGACCATGGTCTATAGTTTACATTATGGTTTACATTTTGTACCACACAATTTTATAGGTTTTCACAAAATGTATAATGGCCTATATCTGTCACTGCAATGTCATTCAGAACAATTCTAATGTCCCCAAAATGCCTCGTGTTACACCTATTTTTCCCTCTCCCTCCTCTCTGAACCTCTGGTGGCCACTGCATTTATATCAATGATACAAGTTCTTCCATTGCGAGAATAATAAGCCTACTTTAGTCCATAGTTGCATTCACCCCTTCCTTTTGTTCATTCCTCAATCTTGAGGATTTGGGAATGGTGATGCCCAGTCTGTTTCTGATTGAGAGGGTGCTTAGATCCCATGGGGCAGATGGATGGAACTGTCTTACTTGCAGTTAGCAGATACTGTTTTTTTTGAGGTGGGCATTGTCTATCATCATCCTTTTGTTAGTTGTCCTAACAACTGACACTCATTGGGTGAGTCCAATGAACTGGAGAGTAGGTGTTGCAACTCTGCTGAGATTCAGGACTCAACCAGCATATGAACATACTAAAGATTTGTCTCTGGGACATATATTTAATGAGTATAGTGCTAATTATAGGTTCAAATAAAAGAGGCAGAGGAGCCATGTGTAGGGAAATTATAAATGAGTCTAACTCTGTTACAATAGGGCACATATATTCCAAACTAAGGTCCACTGACAGGGTGCCAAATTCCTGAGATTGTCTGCCCTACCTATAGCAGGTGTTCTTAACAAGCAGTCCATGAGCTTGAACTGAAATTCAGAAAAACATTATTCTTTTGTGGACGTGTTGGTGTGGGTGTGACATATTTATTAAATAATACACAGTATACTGTGGACTTAGTAAGGGGTCCGTGGTTTTCACCTGACTGGCAAAGGGGCCCGTGGAACAAAAAAGGTTAAGAACCACTGGCCTATAGTGTGTAGATGTCTCTAGAGCCCTCAGGAACCCCCGTTTGAGGCACTGTTTGCAGTGGCAGTCAATGAGATCCTCCAGAGACATGCATAAGCGTAATCTCTGGAATGACCTCCTGACTCACTTTGAAATCTCTTAGCCATAACTCATTTGTATTTAATATTTCCCCCTTTTGGTCAAGGTCTTTTTCCAAATGTGTTGCTAGTAGGCACTTGGTAATAACCCCTCGGTGCCAAGGAGGCTCATCCCTGGGAGTCATGTCTCATGCTGGCGGGAAGATAGTGTGTTTATATGCTGAGTTTGTCTTAGAGAGAGGCCACATTTGAGCAACAAGGAGGCTTTCAGGAGGTAACTCTTAGGCAATATATAATACTAGGCTAAGTTTCAGTTTCACAAGAAAAGGTTCATAAGTACAACCATCAATATCAAGGGCCTGGCATAATGGTCTGTCTGCTTTCGCTAGGCACTGCCCATGTACTTGGGGGATTCTTGCTGCTCTATTAGAGAATGTAGCAGGACGTCCCAGGATGGGAATTCAATATTCTTTCAGTTATTGTGTGGGTTCCCACCCACGGAGACAATACCCCATGACCACTTGAACATATTCATATGCCATAGAGGCATGCCCCAGGCTGCACTGGCTTTTTTATTTTTATTTTATTTTTTATGTACCAGGGCCAGGGATTGAACCCAGTACCTCAAATGTGGGAAGCCGGTGTTCAACCACTGAGCCACATCAGCTACCCTGAGGTTTTTGGTTTTTTTTTAAGGAGGTACCAGGAACTGAACCCGGGACCTCCCATGTGGGAAGCAGGCACTCAACCACTTGAGCCACATCCATTCCCAAGAATATGCCTTAGTGTTTTGTTTTTGGGGCCGGGGTTTGAACCCAGAACCTCGTATGTGGGATTCTGGTGTTCAAACACTGAGCCACATCGGCTACCTTGCACTGGCCTTTAAACACTTCCATGTGCCTCCCAATTCCACATTTCAATATCCAGCGCAGACCTCTCTCCTGAACTCCAGCTTCATGTGTCCAGCCGCCTCCTTCACATCTCTTGGTTGTCTACTGCCTCAAACTCAACAAATTCAAAATGTAGCCCTGCCCCCTCTTAGCCTTCCCCAGCACAGCTGTGGAACTTCCTGTTGCTCAGGCCCAACCACAGCTGTCCTGGACACCTCACATCCAAGCCTGCAGGAAATCCTCTTGGCTCTCCCAAGCAGACTGACCAGCCGACCACTGCTTACCACCTCCACTGCCACCTCCCAAGCCAAGCCACCAACTCCTCTCACCTGAATTTCTGAATTCACCTTCTAACTGGTCTCTGGGCTTCCACATATGCCTTTTTAGTCAATTCTCAATACAGTTGCCAGGATGAGCCTTCTGAGAACTAAGTCAGACCCCCTCCAGGCCTCTCTCACTACCCATCACTCCAAGCAAAGGGCCCCATGTCCAGACATAACCTGGCCCTCTGACCTCCTACCTCACTATCATGCAGATTTGCTGAATTCAAGCAACCAAATTTAGGGGTGGTAGGGAGGACAGCAGGCTGACCTCTGCGGTGGCGGCTGGTCTGGAGGGTGAGGTAATGAGAGTCTTTGTGCCTGCCTCCCTCTCTCACAGATTGTTTTCTCCTCCCACAAAGTGTGGTTCAGAATTACTTTCCTGTTTATGGATGTTTACAGAATGCAAACCCAGCAGAATGCTGCTGTATATGCAGCAGGACCTTTCCTGGGACTTGAACGCTTTGTGTCCTGCCTTAGCCTCTGCTGCAGAGCCTGAATCAGGGGTCAGAGAGCGGTGGTGAGCTGAGTTAGAGCCACTGGCCCTGTCTTGAGGAACGGTTTGTCCAGGGTGTGGCAAGAACTGAAGCCTCCGAGGCCTGTCTTGCCCCTGAGCCCTGGGTTCAGCATCTCCCTTTAACCCTCTGATGTTAGCATTAGACCCATCCAGTCTCTGGGGCACATTTTTTCCCTGCCACCCTGTCCACAGGCCTAAACATGGGCATCACTGCTCCTGGCCTGGCTGGTACTCCCTCCCCCTGGCCGGCTCTCAGGTCAGTGCCTCCATCCCTAGCCCTGGCTCACGCCTGCTTTCACCACTTCCTCAACTACTGTCCCCAGGCTGGGGGTGAGACCTGTGCAGGGCTGACACACTGGAAACTGGCAGGTCAGTGTGGGACTGCACACCTGAGGCACCTGGGCAGCCGGCCTCAACTTCGCTAGTCCAGGAGATGCTTATCTCCCACCTGCTGAAATCCCACCACTTCCAAGTGGCTGCTCCAGAGTGGGCCTTTCCTTCTTTTGCAGCCACTGCACACCCAGGTCAGCACCCAGCCAGGCTCTTGTTGGTCCTGGACTTGGAAGGCTCCGTCTTTTTTCCAACCCTCACACGAAGTACACTAGGGGAGCTCAAGAAATACTTGGAAGGATTAAAGGCCACGTGCAAAGTTAACTACTCACCAACATTTCAATTTTGTTTTCAGTCTTGTAAGCCACGTCTTCCCATTTTTAAAAAATGATGCCTGGGTAAGTGTTCAAATAAGATTCAAACAGTATAGGTCAGGAGACATCAAAGTTCTCGCTCACCAGCCTGCTTGTTCCCTTCCCCTCCCCATTTTCACATTAAAACTGTCAACCTTTTCCTTTGTCCTTTATGCATTTTGTGTATTTCTTAGGGAGGCCAAGAATATAGAAATAGTTTTATAGTTCTGCTTTTATGCTTACCTTTATGAAAGGCTTATTCTTAGTCCATGAAGAACTGTTTTGGGGGTTGTGTAAAATAGCAGTGTAGCATTTTAGTGGAGAGCCAAATGTCCCCAAACCACCGACTGGATCGTCTCCTTCCCTGCTGTTTTGAAAGACCATCTTGATCATAAATTCACTTCCTACAATTAACGGGTCTGCTTCTGGATTCTCTTTTCTGACCTATCCATTGATTTGCTTATTCCTGTTTGAGTACCACATGGCTTTCACTAGAATACCTTTATGTTGGGATAAATGTGAGGGCAAGTCTTCCCTGGTCCTTTTTCAGAACTCTCTTGGCTATTCCTGAATAGTCTTCAGAATTTTGAACTCCAGAGACATAAAAGGTCATTAAATCTAGCACTATAAGCCCTGAATTGCTGGCTTCTCCCCACTTGTCCTGAGGTACAGGCAAAAATGACACAGGGCTGGCGACAGTCCCGTCCTGCTGGGACATTTTTCGTGAAATCCCTGCAGGCACAAACCATGTCCCACTGCAGTGGAGAGAGTCCTTATGGTCTCTAGACTTCGACTCATGAAGGTTTGAGCAGGTGCCACAATTTAATAGTTGTGCAAGCTTAGAGTGGCAACCTCCCAAAGGAGCAGCATCACAACAGGGAGGCTGAGGGGCTCAAGCAAGCCAGGCAGGCGCAGCCTCTGCTCATGCCTGCCTCAGCCGTCCACACATGCCGGCCGCCATCCTTTCCTATGAGACACCCCTTGAGTTTAGCCCGTTCTCTCCTGGCTGCTGGAATCAGCTTTCTTTGCGTGGGTGGAAGACGATGTGACAACACAGGATTTGAGGTTTTGTGTGCCTCTCCGGGCAGGTCGTGGGCTCTCCTTAGTGTGGTCTCCCTATCCCAGCCTCCTTTCTGGGAAACCACAGCTGTGCCCTGCATGGTGCTATTCTTCTGTCAGCCCTAATGCAGAAAGAAGCCTGGGCATATGCTCAGTTTCTGAGGCTGAAGCACAGGGTCCTGCAGGGCCAAGTCTTGCTGGCCTGAGGAATTGAGATGGCCACACAAATCCAATTCCACAGCAGGATTGGATTTTTGAGATAACCAATTTTATCTTCCCCAATATTCCCTTTTCCTTTCCTTTCGAGTTGCCTCTGAGCTCATTGCTTCAGGGAGAGGTGTAACATGGGGTGGGCGTGAAGGAGAACTTGTCTGCCAGTCTCTCTGGCTTTTAGTCTCAAAAATCCAACCCCTTCAA
>JAQZBX010041224.1:0-22424 GCA_029593785.1 Cabassous unicinctus
TATGAGAGGCCCCGGGTTCGCTTCCCGGCGCCTCCTTGTGAGGGCAGGCCGGCTCGCGCGGCGCCGTGGGCTGATGCGGCAAGACCTCACAGCGAGGGGGAGATAAGCAGACACAGAGAAGACACGCAGCGAATGGACACAGCAGCACAAGCAGTAAGGGGGGGATAAATAAATAAAATTAAATTAAAAAAAAAAAAATCTAAAGCCTATTAATATGGTATATATGAACTGATAGTAAGTTAGAAACTTGGAGAGAGGAAGTAAGCAGAGTAGATTAGTGTAAAATAAGCCTTGGGAAAGGTTTTAAATTTCAATTCTGGTCTTGTTCAGTACGCATCTCTTGCCGCATTTTGAGCTTTATGTATGCTTCTTTCTCCACCAAAAAACAAAGGAAAACAAACAAAAAAAAAACGACATTTTTTTTGGTGTTTTAACACAGTTCAAAACTCAAGATTTTTTATTGCATGTTTTGATTTCCACATATAATTTAAATACTATTCTCACTGTATCTTCTGTATAAATCTTAAAGTGATTGACTTTGTTGGACAAGTAATTAGAATTTGAAAAGGTGTTATGTTTAGTCATTTTTGTTTCCTTTATGCTGTTATTTTTGGTTTTGCTTGCTTAAGTTTGTTTTTAATTGCATGGGAAAAACAAATCAGGTTTTACAATAGTTTTTACTTCTTTCTCTTCATTATTACCATTTCAGGGATAGAAAGCATTTGGCTTGGTCACCAAATTCCTTTGGTCTCAAGCAATAGGATTTAAGATATTTTGTCTAGGAATCCTCAATTAATTTCCAAAATTTCAATAATTAGAAATGTCAAAATGTGAATATATCTCAATAAAAGTGTTCAATACGTCAATAAATAATTGTGCAAGAATAGACAGAAATAGCAGTAGGGGAAACACAGAAAGACTGGGAAGTGAAGAATTTTCTTGTTTGTCTGCTTTTTGTTTATTATTATTATTATTGAAATAATGAAAATGCTCTAATGATTATAGTGATGAATGCACAACTATGAGATTATACCAAATACCATTGATTGTACATTTTGGATTAATTGTATGCTTTATTAATATGCACCAATAAAAGTTATTTGTTTAAAAAAAACATCAAAGTCCAAAAACTTAGTATTGCTAGGAACTAATTTGGATTTTAAAAAGGAGTATTAGTATGTACATAAACAGTTAAAAACAAAGTGAAGAAATTATATCCCACAACTAAGAAAAGACCTGAACCATTTCTCCTGTATTGGATGACACACACTACAAATTATGTTATTGATGAATTACAATAGCAACTTCTTGGATGTAATTAAACACAACTTTGCAGAACACTATTGACCTCCTTATAAGACACAAAAACACATGATCTCTAAATAATGTGATCTGCTTAATAAGCATTTTCATCTTTATTCCCATGTTTTATGGAATTCCAGCATAGAATGAGAACTATCAGTACTTTGACACTAATTTGATGGCTAAGGATAATGTCCCAAATGTGTCAGAACTAACTTGGGTTTCCTAAACTAAGGGTCTTCCTACTTTCTAATAGTCCCTAGACAATGTCAGCAAATCCTTAGACTTTTTGAAAGACCATATAAACTTAAATTGGAACCTCAAGAGTAGTAGGCACCCTGAGCAAACAAAAGTCACTTCTATGTGTTTTCTAACATAAAGTCAAGCTTAAACACAACAGACTTCACAAAGCACAAAACTTCATTACCAAAAAAAACACCTTTGAATTTTGAAAATAAGGCAGTTGTTGTTTATACTAAAGTCACTGAAGTTTCACAGATAATGAAAAAGAATTGCTCTCCAGATCTCAATGATGCTTACAAAAATGGGAGAAGACAGTAAGCACACATAGAAATGCAAAAAGATTAGCCTTTGGGCTCACAGAGCAGAGATAAACTCATCAGAAATTACTGTTTATATTGGTTATTGGAATGCTTCTCTTCAAGTCTAACACCTCTCCTCTAAAATCTACCAGGTATTCTAATAACTGTGTTCATACCACTTGAAACTGTTTGAGAACTATCTTCACCAAGGAATGCATCACAAACAGCATTCTGTATCACAAACAGCATGATATGCAAACAGAGCTTTTCATTTTCCAGGTTGAAGCACTCTCTATGAACTTTCACAAATCTGAATTTTCTCCTCTCCGCTCAAGCCTCTCAGTCATCTCCCTAAAACTACTCCAGATAATGGAAAAGATTTCTTTTCATTAGGATAATCTCTGATCTCTAGCTCATATACTTCCATGAAAATTGTTTGAAAACAATTTTGTCCTTTCTCTTCTACTTCAAGCTCCCCATCTTATTCTTGGCTGTAGTTTTATTTTTCTGATACATGTAGATATTGGTACCTGATAAATTTCACATTAATACACCTATCTGGATGGATAGTGGGATAACTTTTAAAATAATGGCCAGGTAAAATGTCTTCAAGAGAGAGAGAAAGCAAATGACATATATTTTCAAGTTTAATCACCAAAAGGCAAATGGTCAAAAATAACTTTCCCTGAAACTTTAAATATTTCTTTAAAAATAATCTAGGCACACACAGAAAAAAATTGGGCATGAAAAAAAATGATTTTTAAAAAAATAGGTTATATAGATAATTACAATGCTTCAAACCTCCAAGGAGACTCAGGCCTTTAATTCATATGCTTGGCATATCATGTCTTTATAATGACATTCAGAGACACAGGTTCAGCAGTTTTTTCCTTTCCTTTGTCATTCATTGCAATCCAAACATGTGTGCCCTCCAATCTATGTAGGGCAATTGGCTTTATAACTATTCTTAGCTTAGTAAAGTCAAATATGAGTATTCTATAGCAATTTCTGTTTTACTTTTAAAATATTCCATCACTTTATCTGCTAGCTAACATTTTACCAAAAAGATGGCTCAAGAAAAAGAAATGGTATGGAAAATGTACATTCAATTCATTGTATGTTTCTATATCAAAAAAGCAGTGTCAAATGAGTTACATTCATTTCTCTTTCTTTAAATAGCCAAAGGGGATCTAAGAAAGATAATTAAAATATGTTCACTGGCATGAAAGTTGAGATTTTCTCATAGATCTCATCCCTGGAGTTATCACAGTAGGGTTTTCAAAATGGACTTTATCCAAGTAAGGTTGTATTGCTATCTTCAACTATTTCATTTCCCATGCTTTAGTGAATTGGCCAAACAGTTGAAGCAATGAGTGTATTTGCACTCAAGAATTAGTTTAAAACAACCTGAAAGAAAACAAAGCAATGGATGTGACCCTTAAATTGTTGCTGGTACTTTTGGTGCATTTCTGATACCAGTGAAAGTCTGGGTTCTTGGCGTGATGCACACAATGACCAAGCCTGTGACACTGGGCTTTCAAAGAGAGAAAGAGCTTTATTGCAAAGCACCAAGCAAGGAGATCAGAAGGCCTATGGGCCTTAAGTCTGTTTCCCCAAACTGCAGTAATTCTGAGAGTTGTATAGTATCCAAAGACATGTAGATTTAGGAAAATGAGTATAATGGCTCGAGAAGATGTAGCTAGAGAAAATCTAATTATTGAGCATGTACAGATTGATTGAAAGCCTAGTCACAGAATGCATGTAAGAAAATGGCAGCCTTAATGGGATGATGGGTTGACTTTTAGTATTATAATGAGGTATAGGTCACCTAAAGGTTAAGGTTTAAACTACTGTGCACTTCAGGCAGGCCAATTTTGGTTAGAACTAGCCTTGTCTAGTAAAATAGCTTAGGAATTCGGGTCAGTTAGTTCTGGTCTGACCCGATTTCCTTCATTAATAAATATTAAGGGGCTGTTTATGTGAACACAAGACTTCAAAGTTGTAAAACAAGATAAGGGGGTACAAACAGGGCCAGTCACAAGTTATCATGAAGCTTTTACAGTCACAAGGTGAGGATTATATAGTTATATATCTAAATAAAAGATCAAGGCATCTGGGTTACAGTTCAGTGAGTTTAAGTAGTTTCAGGTATTTACTTTTGGCTCTTCTACAATATACTAAAAAGTAAAAGGGCTTCTATATAATGATTCAGTGGCTATAATCATTTGTTAACTCTTAACTCCCAGTTACATTACTGCTGGTGATGCTGTGTGTTTTCTGTGATAGTGTTATGCTGTTGTGTTGCTGATATGGTGGTGGTGTTTGGTCACATTCTTTCTAGTATCAGTAGATAGCATGTAAAGATTGATAGTTGACCAGAGCAGGGAGATGTACCAGTTTTATCCATGAGAAAATTAGGAATAACTAGTCTCAATGAGATAGCAGGTATATTTCTCATCATGAATGCAGTATTTGAAGTTTTTTTTTTTTTTTTTTTAAGATTTATTCATTTTTTATTTTTTTATTTATCCCCCCCTTGCTGCTTGTGCTGCTGTGTCCATTCGCTGCGTGTCTTCTCTGTGTCTGCTTATCTCCCCCTTGCTGTGAGGTCTTGCCGCATCAGCCCACAGCGCCGTGGGAGCCGGCCTGCCCTCACAAGGAGGCACCAGGAAGCGAACCCAGGGCCTTTCATATGGTAAACCGGGGCTCTATCCACTGAGCCACACCCGCTTCCCTGAAGTTTTTTGTGTGTGAATTTTATTGTGGGATGGTTCAAAGATAAAATATAGCAAGTGTGTCACAGAAATGTGCAAATCACTAAGTAAAATCCAATTGCTCTGGAAAGAATAAGAAATTTAACAAAAATTTAGAGAAGCATTTCAGAAAAATTAGTTTGTGGATTCTTACTCAAAGCAAAACGTGCAACCTTGATGATAATTTGCTACCAAGAAATAACAAATGATAAATTTAATAAAGTCAAGTCTAGTGAATTTTTAATGTCAGTTTGGAAAAAGGAGGACTTATTTTTAACTTAAAAATGATATGGAAATCTGGAATGCATAGTAAGCTGAATACAAATGAATACAGCAAATGATAAAAGGCTGGTAAATGTTGCCAACATCTGTAGAGACAAGTCATAGTCTTAGACCCAAGGGTTACAAACAGAGGTATTGAACATAGAATGAGAAGGTACCCGGGAAAATACAAGTAATTTTACTCAAGGCTAAAAATAAATGAAATACCCATATTCAAGTGGTGGAAAAAACATGAAATGAAGAAATAACAGGAGACCTAAAAGGACCAGTGCAAATATAATCAGTTGGGAGTTTGAAGAATGAGACAGGAATAAAACTATTGCTATCAATGTGACTCTGATAAATCTCTAGCTAAAAGTATAGTGCTTTTCGTTTTACATTAGATAAATAAGTATATATTAACAAAAGAGTTTTCAAGTTAAATCTAAGGATATTGGGAGGTTGGGCTTATTGAACAGGTTAAGCCACTATAGAAAATTCTTGTACCTGCAGATTAGGAAACAATTGATATGGAACAGCTTAAGTGATTAGATGAAGGGAGGCTGAAACGAGAGCCTCTTTCTTTAACGTTTCTTATAGAAGAACATTTAGAACCAGATTTAGTAAGGAGAGATCTATGGTAGGTCAATGGGATACTGCTGCTGAGGATTAAACAATCATTTATATGGAGAGGACACACTCTACTCCTACTTTATTCCCCCACAATTATTTCAGAATTTAATGAAGGAAAGCCTGTCAAGTGTTTACAATTTTTAGTATTATGATATGTGTATATTTTTAGTAATGGTAAGTTTTATAACACAAATTATCAATAATTCACAACACATGCACACACAACTGCTATGAATGTTTAATGAGATATGTCAGGTCAGATGACTTAGTCACAGGTGATGCTAATATTAGGTAAAATTACGAAATTTGAAATTCTTTAGATGTGTCGTCTTTCTTTCCCAACCACAGCCGCTGCTATACCCTGCAAGATGTACACTGGTTTCCAAATCACCCTTATCAGCCCTTTGCCCACAGCATTTTTTATTTAACCCAGGCTTCCTTTCTCTTTGGATAGTCCCCTAGGATAAATCTCTCTCCACTTCCCACTGCAAAACTTCTCCACCTTGAATACATTTCTCTTGTAAACTGATAATCCATTGATATACTATTTTTCCTAAGGTATTTTCCCCATACTATATATCCTAAGATAAAGTCTAAATAAGTGGTCCTTTAACTGAATAAGCCTGTTAACAAATGATCCTAGTAGAAAAAAAGCCTTACCCAATGGAAAACAGCAATAATGTTGACAGAAAACAGGTGGTGAGGAAATGCTGGCGAGTCACTCAATACAGAGAGGAGGTGGGTGGGTGGTGGCCAGTTTATATAGGGAGGAGAAAGAGTTTTAAGTTAGACACCCTAGTTCAGTAAGAGTTAGGAGTTGAAGACGTGCCAGCCATTTTAAGGGTTAATTTAAATCCAAAAAAGAATTAACTTTCCTTGGAGCAAAAAAATGAAAGACTTCCCTCTTTCCTCCTTTTTCTTTCAGCATTTACTTTAGAAAGCGTTTAATTATAAGTGCCTTCTCTGTCGCTTTGAAATGTAGATGAGTCTTTTTAAGGGTTAAATAAGCTCCTTGCAAATTTCACAACTAAAGAATGTTTCCTCAAGTAAGGAAGCCATTTCTTTGAAATGTAATCAAGGAAGATATTGCCCCTATCTCCCAGCTTCCTGGGAAGAGGGGAGCATAACTTTAGCCGGGGTGCTCCTGGCTCCAAATTGTAAACCTACCTCCTGTACTAAAGCTATGAGAAAAACCTTGAGAATATATATGTAATTGGTTGTATCTGCTTAGCTACATAAAAACAGTGAGCTCTCTATCTTTGCAGTCTCTTTTATGCCTATTCAATAAATAAGTAGTTTTTCTTTTTTTTTACCTTTGAGGAGAGGTTTTCTGGGTTGGGAGATTTTGTTTCTAATTACATTTCTTCAATATCATATAGGAGTTAAACTTCTAAATGTGTGTGAGTGTGTGTGTGCACGTTGTACATCAGTGTGTGTACAGTCCCTGGATAGTGATAGGGAAGCTTCTGTTAAACCACAAATTCTGAAATTAAGATGAAGTAATTTAACCATAATGTCAGGAACTCCTTTCAAAGAAAGCAGATGATTATCAAGATATCGTAAGAGAAATTGTTGTCCATTCCATTATTCAGGACAAAGAAATTTAAAATGGACTTCAATACTGCATAAAATGCATCTGAGGAAGTAAAGATATTCTGGAATATTCTAGTTAAATTCTAAGGCTTTTCAATCCACAGCATCCTTTTTCTTTTCTCTCTTTTATTCAAGAGCTGTTGGATATGAATACCAATGTACTCATACCTTCAATTTGTCAAGATACCTTTATTTTTGTATTGCAAACATATCTAAACCATACAGAATAAAAAACAACAAACCTTCAAAACTGATATTTGCTAATGACTTTTAGATAGGTGTACTGTGGTCTGAGATATGCAATTTTTGCCTTACAATTCTACTCAGCTTTTTTTATTTTGTAGAAATATGAAGGGATTATGAAAATAAAATGAAAGGCTGGACTCTATAGAGAAAATTTTGATTCAGCATAAACTGTGCCTTGAAATAAATCTAAAGTATTTTATGATTAAAATGGCAAGAAAGCACTTTAATTTTCCATTAAACTACTATTTAGTGTACTAAAGAACAAATGAAATGATTGAAAATTTTAGCCATATAATGATATTTATAATCACATTCCACAAACACACATGCTCTAATGCCACTGACAAATTCCAAGTATGTATTAAAGAAAGGAAGGGAGAGAAAATGGTCACATATGTCAGCTTGTATGAAAAAGCTCACCCATTTGGAAAAAAAAATGCATGTAAATGAGCTCATTCTGCAACACACATACAAATGTTTGTACTTTGGAAAGAAACAAGGTGAAATGTTTAGCCACAAATATGCAAAGCCAAGAAAATACCTGACTGATTTTTGTCTTCAGCAAAAAGTATATATATGTCATCTAACCTTTATCTAGGGAACTAGATACGTTAGCCAGTTGTGTCCCTCTTAGGACAATATACAACTGATGCCAGGAGACAGCATCATAAAGAAGAAAGAGAACACACTTTAAGTTCAGACATGTCTTCATACCCTGGGTTTGTACTACTTCCTATAAATAGGGCTCCTGAAATTTTATTTTTTTGAGGGGATAATAATGCCTACCTCCAACAATTGTTATGACAAAAACATTAAATAGCATCTGTAAACCAACTAGAAAAGTGTCTAGTATATATCAAGTTCTAAATAAATGTCAATATCCTTCTCTGAAAAGGTTGCTCTATGTATAATGAGAGAAATTCCTCTCCATGTTTGCAAGACCTTTTTAAATATAGCAAGAAATACAAACTGAAATGGCTATGCAATCTTCTCCTCCTTATGGGGTAACTCATTTATGAAAACTTGTGGGAAATTCTTGGAAGTTAAAAACATAATTATCATTGAAATTAATGGTACACAATTACTTCAATAGTTAACAAAGCACACATGTGATACTTAATGTTCCTGTAACTGCAACTTTATAATAAAAGAAAAAGTGAAGACAAAAGAAATAAATTAAAACAATGTGAATAAAGCATCAAGTCATCACTATTATAAACTAGGTAACCAATAGTATTTGTTAAGAAAATTTAAATCATAATAGACTAAACATACACCATGGTTTCTTTCCTTTCCCTATGCTGTTGTTTACAAGATGTGAGAAATCCAATTTGGTCCTTTAAATTCTAATACCTTGTTAAATGAAAGGTGTATTAAATTAAGCTGTTCATTAAATTGAGCTTATTTTAGAATTTGACTATATATGTATCTGATAACTCTCTCTCTTTTTCATAGTATTCATTTCTTGCTTTATGGAGAATCAAAAATACAATTTCTCCTGAGATGTACCTTCTTGTCTACATACTGAAGTATGTCCATAATATCCCAAAGAAAAACAGTTGTCAAAATGTTCCCTGATACCCTTCCATAGGAAAGGAGCCTTTCCTACTCCAACCTCCCTTCCCCTAAAAATAGTGGAAAGAGACACACAGAAGGCAAGAATAAGAGTGAGTGCTATAGGTGAAAGAAAGTTTTCTACTTTTAACTATTGACTGGCTTTTTGCCTCCTGACACAATCTGATAACTACTGATGTTAATAAAGAACTTAATGGCTAAATATATTTATGCTTACTGTTTTTAATAAGATAATGAGGTAGGTTAGTATAGTGAAAGGGGGAAGGTGGCTGAGGCCTGGCAGACAACATAGCTGACAGACAACATGGCTGGCAGACCACATAGCCATGAGATCCTGCCCGGTAACCTCCTGGGGGATCCCGTGAGATCCTGGCCCTGAGAAGAATCCCATTAGCGGTCAAGGGAAGGTCTGGATGCCCTCAAAAGGCCTCACCATTGGCCTCTGAAAACTGACAGGCGGGGCAACCAATCAGAACAGCAAACCGCTGGAGCCCCTCCCCCAACATTATGAACCAGAGGAGGAAAGACTTTAAGACAGCCCTGACCTGGGGCCCCACCTGCGCATCTCACTCTGCAGCGAGACAGTGGTCCATGCCTCAGGCTGTGTACTTTTCTCATTTTCCTGTTTCTTAATAAACTCTTTACTCCCTTGCCTACCCTATGGTGTGTCCTTAAATTCTTTTATGCGACATAAACCAAGAACCTAGAAGCCCAGAACCCAGAGCCATCCACTAGCAATAAGAGTGCATTGGCTTTTAAGAAGAGGTAGTTAAAGGCTTCTCTTCATTAAAAAAACGAAAAAATAAAAACACATCGGAGCCTAGATACACATGACTTCATACTTGCCCAAGAAAACATAGCTGTTTAGGGATAGAACTGAAACTATGACTCTGTCCTGTTTGGCCAGTTTATTACATTGTCTCAGTCAAAGATGTATTGGAACTGTATACTGGTATGTATGGCTACACCTCAAGCTAATTTGTTAAAGACTAATATACATTAATAGGAATTGTCTTAGTGAGTGGGTTAAAGGGAATGAGAATGGGCCAGTGTTTGATACAGACTCCCTCAGTTTCTTCATCTGTAATTGCGTCTTCCAGGTTTATCTCAAGATCATGTAAGTGTGACACTAGCTCTGTTCCTGCCACAGTAAGGTACATAATGCATATAGTGCCACTCCTTTCTCTTTCTGCATCGTGGATATGTAATAACTGCATGGACTAATGGGTTTTCATTAGTCAATATGCAATTTCAAAATATATACACATTGGGGATGTTATTCCAGTAATTCTGAGGTTATTTTCCTGGAAGTGGAGATTATTTTTATTTTTGTACCATTGTAGGGATAAATGGAGGCCAAGACAAATTAAAGTCAACAGGCCCACGCAGGAATTTTAAGCCAGCAGCTTTAGTCATGCCAGAAAAATGTTGCAATACATTTAGCCACCTGCACACAGGTAGCCACATTAAATATTCACTGACTTTATTTTAAGTGATGGTTTTAAAGCAGGGTATACACTAAATGAACTTGGACAGCCTCATTACCCAGTGAAAACATTATTATGCTAGCTGCTTAATATTTTAAAGTTGGGCTCACCTGCAATATTGGATAATTAGTCAAGATGGACAAAAATACCATGACAGCTAAAGGCTTAGCTGTTCAAAGATTTTTAATTTTTTTTCTTTAAAGTTGGCTTTTCTGGATGAAAATATTTTTATAATGAATTATGTACTTGTTTTCTTAAACTTGACCAAAATAATGAGCCCAATGTTAGGTTTCCTTAATGATGAATGGCTATCCTTAAGAGTACCAATTACTGCCTGGTGATATTCTTAAGGATTATAAAAGTTTGCAGGTCTGTCCCTATTCAACAGTAGTTCAGTTCCTGTGGTTTTTTAGTTTCTGCATGGGCTTTTTATAGATTATCTGTCAACTCTCTTGTTGTCACTCTTCACCACTATCATTGTGCTTTTCCTAACAGCCTCGCTCCCATTTCTCATTTGCTGCTTACTAATAGGCAGTGGGTTTAGCAACCAGATAACTAAGCTTATTAAAATCGCCAGTAAAACATGCAGGAATCTCAAAGAACTCCAAGCAGGATAGATTTTAATCAAGATCTAACCAAGACACATTAGGGTAGAACTGTCAAAATCCAAAGAAAGAGGATTTTGAAAGCAGCAAGAGAGAAGCTGCACATACATGGGATCCCCAATAAATTGAGTGGATTTCTCATCAGAAACCATGAAAGCCAGAGGACAGTGGGATGGTATATTTAAAGTCCTCAAAAAAAAAAACTATCAATCAAGAATTCTATATCTGATAAAATCATCTTTCGAAAAAAAAATGAAGGAAAAATTCAGATATTTACAGATAAACAAAAGCTGAAAGAGTTCGTTACCAGAAGACCTGCTCTACAAGAAATGCTAAAAGGAGTCCTTCAGGCTGAAATAAATGAAAATGCTCTAATATTGATTGAAGTGATGAATATACAACTCAGTGATTATACTAAATGCCACTGATTGTACAGTTTAGATAAACTGTACGGTTTATGATAAAAATAATAATAGGGTGGTTTGGGGGGAAAAGACACCAAATTTAAGATATGGACTATTGTTAGTAGTAATACAAAAAAAAATCATCAGCAAAATAAGATTTTATAGGTTCTAAAGCAACACTCATAGGGAAAAAAATGTATTAGCTTTGTTGCATGGAATTTGTGGATGCATTTTGACTCTGTATTTGATTTTATTGTTTAAATCTGACTTAGCTCTCTCAAGAAAAGTGAAGTGCCATATATCTATATTGCTGAATCATGAGATTTGGGATGATAATGTTTACGATATCAAATGGACAGACTGCCACATCTATTCCAAATATGTTATGAAGACAAATTAGGTAATGTCTGGAAAAGTTAGAGTGCACCTCTAGAGAAGGATAATAAAGCTATTCGAAGTTAAACAGTATTATTAGAAAAACAGCAATTTTTAAAAGTTGATTTTAACACTCGCTAAATTACACAAGTTGTTGAAGTAGAAGGCTTTGCCATATTCCATGTTATTCGTTCTTCATTTAACTGTCTGTTTTGGAATGGAATGGCTTATATTGGCGGCATATTCACTGCAACCTAGCCTGTTTGCAAATGTAGAAAGACATGGTTATTTTTAGTCAATTCCATCTAGGCAGGAAAGTGCCCACCACTTCACAGCCTAAAACAAATAATAATTGGTGATAGTCTCATTATAAATTGCTTTCCACTGGCATAATAAGTTTTCCTTTCTTTTCTTCCGTTTTTTAAAAAGAGATTTAGATACACAAGACATCTGAACTAATTGTGTTTGTCTGACATCAGCTGAATTTAAAGCTCTTGCTCAAATCACCACCTTTTTAAATGCCTTTGCGACACAAAGGCTGAATTTTAAAAACTTTTGTACAGCAAAAGCACTTTCTACATATAAAAATGCCCTAGTGCCCTAGGGGTTGTTAGTGTTGGAGAGAGATGGAAGACGAGTTTGATTTTAAGTTTAAGCTTCAAACATTTATGGCCTGAATGAGGTAGTCATTCTGAATTAAGCCTCAGACGTTTTTTACAGGCAAGAAAGGGTATATTTCTAAGATGAGCTACAAAGGAGTAAAGCATGGTTCCCAGTTATTGCCCTCATCAGAGAATTTTTTTCCTCCCTTAAGAGCAGGGATTTCATCTGACGATCCTTGTTTCCTTCCAATTTGGGCGATTGTGCTCCTCTTCCATGAATCCTCTAACAGTTTCAATCAGAGTAGATATTTTATTTTTCCTTCCTGCTGCTACCAGATATATCGGGCTACTGATGTAAAATCATGGCTACATGACAGCGACTGCTGTACTTCAACTCATCAGTCAAGGGCACCAATGAAACCTTACAGAAGTCTTTTTCATTGTCCCTCTACCCCTTGTCCCTCCTATCACACCCTATGTCCTCACCCAAACATATCCTTTTAAAAAGAATTTAGCAGTTTTCTCCTTTCTTTTCCTACTTGCCCGTTTTTTAAGTCTGAGGCACAATAAACAGTAATTGACTTGACTCATCTCCTTCCACCCCTGCCTGCTTTTTGTTATAATTTGGAAATGATCCTGCGGAAGCCAAGGTGGCAGGGGGTTAACCTGAGACAACTCAAAGGTATGACCTTTGTATCTCCTGATATCCTTTGCCCATTTCCTGCTCTCCTCCCTTGTCCTTTCTAATTACACCAAATTTTCATGCTGCTTTCTGCTTTTCCCAGTCATCTCCCCCCATCTCCCAAAAAAAAGCAGCATTTCCTTCAGGCTTCCCCTCAGTAGGAAAGACTCTAGTGCCTTAAAATGTTACCTGTATTATCATGATTTTTCTGTAAACTTGCAAGTGCTCTAAAAAAATGTTTTTAATTTTACCTCCTCTCAAAGACTTTGTTTTAGTTTTCATTCCCTGGACCAGGTGCTGACCAGGAAATTGGAAAAAACAAAAACAAAACCTCACCAATTACTAATAATATGTTAAAAAAGCAAATACATTTTTGCGTCACCAGTCCCAGACAATACATTTGTGCAAGAACAGAGAACTTCTGGAAAAATAATGTCCTAATTCAGAGATTTTGCTCAAGTAGGACCTTTTAAGGTAGTCACTGATGGGCCAGTGAAGATCTCTGTGTTTATGTGTGTGTGTGTGTGTGTGTGTGTGTGTGTGTGTGTGTGTCCCTGTGAGTTTGAATGGGATGGGTGATATGAAGTAATTTGGGCAGATAAGATTAAATGTATTTCTCAATTCATACCAGAGAGATGTCTACTGACTACTTTTTTTTTTAAAGATTTATTTTTATTTATTTATCGCCCCCTTGCTGCTTGTGCTCTCTGTCCATTTGCTGTGCGTTTTTCTGTGTCTGCTTGTCTCCCTTTGCTGCATCATCTTGCTGCGCCAGCTCACCGCGCTGCGTGGGCCGTCAGCTCACCATGAGTGTGGGCCGTAAAGACTACTTTTAATTGTGTATCTTAGTTTTATGTGAATGATCAAGTCCATAAAAAATACCAAATACCTAGTTAAGATTGTCCTTATGTAATTTTTCTGTAAGAGTATTTGGGATATAATAATTAGCTGTTGCTTAGCTAACTCTTTATACACTGGCCCCAGTATTGTTAGCAAATGATATTCGAAAATAAATACATAGTCCAGAATATTCTAGTGACCCAACTATTCAGAACCTATACAGACTTAGGAGAAATGGTCTCAAATTGCATGACCTGGAATTCTATTTCTATGTAAACCTCAGTCACAACTTCCTCTAGGAAGAGTAAGCTCCACCACAGCCCTCAAGCCTCCACATCGGACCCTTTCCCACCTACATCAGATGTGGTGCTCTTTCCCTCTTCTACCAACTACTCATTGACCCTATTATTTTATGCTTATCAGGTTATGTGGCTTTTTTTTTTTATCAGAATTGTAAGTGTATATATACATACAGCCATATACATAATGGTGTAACCAAGGGTTACGGATTAACAAATAATTATGATTACAAAATAATTACATAGATGCCTTTATATTATAAAATAGCAAAAGGGTTAATATCTGAAATTGCTGAAACTGGCTGCATTTAGCCTAGACCTGCTATTGTGATGGATCTCTCCCCTGTTTATGGTTACCTTAGACATTGCCTTACCTTTGTGTATGTTTACTATTGTGATGGTAATTCCAGTGTGATATTACCCAGGTCTATAGATTAGGCTCATCCTTGAGTATGCTTACTATTGTGATGGTAACCACTCTACCCTCCTGTTTAATATCCATATGGAAAACCCTGTGATTGAATTCTACTCTATCCCAGAAACTTGATCTTTGATAATGATTGTAACTTTGTGACTCACCCTGGTTTAGTGCCCACCCCTATCCTGCTCAGCTCCTTAATGTTTATTAATGAAGGAATCTGGGACCAGCTCTACCCCAATTATTCATTAGCACCCCGATGTTATAAAATATTAGAATTTCTGCAGATTGGGGAGGCAGTTTGGGGCCATTAGGCCACTGTACTCCTTTGTTTGTGCAACCAAAGAAACTCTTTCTCTCTTTGAAGTCCCAGTGTCTCAGGAATTGGCTTTAAAGATACATCCAGAAAGAAGAACCCACTTTTGCTTGGTATCAGTGGGATAATGGGATCTTAGTCTCCATGGTATGAATTACACAGAGAAAACTTAAAATGAAGTAAGAAAATACTCTAAAGAAGTGGATGTGGCTCAAGCATTTGGGCACTCACCTACCACATGGGAGGACGCAGGCTCTAGAGAAGACAAGCAAGACAACAGATGGTGCAACGGGCTGGCTCAGAGAGCTGACGAAACAAGATGATGCAACAAGGAGACACAAAGAGGAAACACAATGAGAGACACAACAAAGCAGGGAGCTGAGGTGGCGCAAACGATTGAGTGCCTCTCTCCCACATGGGATGTCCCGGGTTTGGTTCCAGTGCCTCCTAAAGAGAAGACGAGCAGACACAGAGAGCGCACAACGAATGGACACAGAGAGCAGACAGCGAGCGCAAACAACAAGGTTGGGGGGAGAAATAAATAAAATAAATCTTAAAAAAAACCAAAAACCTCTAATGCAGCTTCGTGAAATTCTTTCCATTCAGGCTCACTTTTGAGATTTTATATTAGGTTTAATTCATATACTTGGAAGCTTTTCATAAGTAGAAATAATTCTTGTTCATAATGAATGGATTGGTGTTTTGGAGGGTAATCTAGCGTTTAAGAAAAATCTCTTTAAATCAAGCAACTTGTTTGGCCATTTTATTTTCAAGGTGTATAGTATGGAAATCTTTTGAAATCCTCAGAATACACTTTACTATTCCTGTAATTGGAATGTTAATAGTATTTAGACATGTTACAAGGTCAATTCAGGAAAATATTCCTGGATTTAACTTCTGCCAAAATTTGTAATACAAGAAAGTTTGGCTGCCATAAAAACAAAACTCTAGAAACAACATAACTGGACTAGGTGACAATACTTCTGCAAATGAATTTTCATAGGGATTTCAGAGAGTGAAGGAAATTTCACATTCTAAAGAATCCATAAAATCCTTAAGGTCCTTTTCAAAGAGAAAAAGCATTGAAGAAACCTGGATTGGTGAAAAGATAAACAGCCCTTGGTGTATTCCTGCCAAAGGAAAGTTTCATTTTATTGTTCAGATATGCATATATACATATATCACATTATGATTTTACACTAAGCAGAAGACTTAGAATATGCATACTTTAATAAAGAATTGAAGCTTCCAGTATATCCCAAGCTTAGAGGGCTAATCAGAAAAGGATTTATTATATTTTTCTCCTATGTATCTAACCATATGTATCTATCTCCTGTGTATCTATCTTATCAGAGTAGTCTGGGTTATAGAAAGTGACATTTGGGAGAGAGGAGTGGTTTTCATTTACCAGTTATTTCATGTTAACCAGATAGCCAGTCAGAAAAATATTTGCTTTGGCATTCTGAATGAAAGCCCTCTCACCTTAACTGGATAGAAACCAAAAGAAAATAAATAAATGTTTGTATTATTTTTCTAGATTGCTTATTGTATTGACATCATATACACAACACACAATCTTAAACATAAACAAAGAGAAGAGTATATCATCCTATCGTCAAGAATATATCAAGCTTTGAACATCCTATTTATGAAATTTTCAGGTTTTCATGACTTTTAGAAGTCTATGAGAAAAAGAGAGCTTCTTTTTACCTCATAAATGTGGCATATGCATAAAATATTTAAAAATCTTTTGTGTCGCCTTTAACATAAAATATGTTTAAAATTAGAATTCATGGAAGTTTTAGCAGCAAAAACAAATGATTTAAGTAAAATATGTAAAACTAATAAAGGAACATATGTTAACCTGTTAATTTATTTAAAATCAGTATTGTACATGTAGTATGGAATTGTATCAATTTTAAAAAATAAAATTGAAAGACAAATTATCAGGCTACATTAGTAAAGTTAAATATTGCTTTGGGAAACTTTTCTTTCAGTTACCAATATCTATTGAAAAATATAGAAATGTTTATACTGGGTCATGATGTAAAATATATTTCTTAAGGTCAAAATTGAAGTTTAAAAACCATTTAATTTATGTTAAAATGTAACACGTTTAAGAAGCTGGTTTCTAAACTTATTTTATATAAAATTCTATAATGAGATGGGAAAATAACTACGTCTTTCTCATTTTTTAGTCATTTGTAAATAGTAAGACAACACCCTATCAGCTTTTTAATTTGTGCTAACGCCTTTGGCAGGAAAGAGATTTTCTAAGCAGAAAAATATGACAGACTTTTGAAATGTAGAATTTATTTTGTTACCCATCAACTATCATTCTTTCATGTAATGTTTTGACAAACTAAGGAAAAAATTAGGAAAAATCTACAGATAATATGACTCACACCTTCCATCAATTTCTCTAAGCATCTGCTAAGTAAGGACCATATGGCTAAACAGAAATTACAGGTTCCCGTTGCCATTACAAGCATTGGTGGAGCTTAAAATGCAGGACAATATGTTATTTAAGTGTTCTACATATATTAGAAACCTTAGCTCATCTCAGAAGAACATCCTGCATTGCATGATGTGCACTAGAGGAACATGAAGATTAAACTAATCCCTGAAAGTTAATCAAAATGTATCTGAATCTGCTTAGAAGACTCCAACAATTGAAGTGATAAACTATAATTAAAACAATGTTTGAATCCAACTATGGAGGGTATATATTTATTGGGATAGTGATCAGAAAACAAACAAACAAACAAAAAAATGACTACATATACCATCATAACATTTATGGAGCTATATTTATTATTTTTTATGGGAACACATTTCAATTTCAACAATGAATTCAACTTCTAAATTGGTAACTATTAACAGGCATATGCAGAATGAAACACATTGTTTTTATATATAAAACTGACTACATTTTTCTGACTTACCAAATCATAGAGAATGGAAATTTATATAATGACCTATGACAAAACTTTTTTCTATCTTAAAAGAACTCTAAGTTTATATATTATCATCAGCAACTCCAACCTTTCCCTGGGTCTTTGTCCTTCTCTCAATTTTGCCTAAAAGAGTATAATACAGAAGTTAATTTTATTTAATCACTGACTATATCTTAAAGGTATTACAAGTTATTATTTTTATTAAAATGAAAAAATGTTCAGTGTGGGACTGAGACTCAAACAGGAACCTGAATTGAATTTCCTAACTAAATCACTTAATAAAAATATATCAGAACTCATGCACAATAGAAAAGACTGCTCCTTTAAATATTAATATAATATAGGTTTATTTTTCAAAAAGTGCAAACGCAACTGATTTGATCAAAAGTCAAAGAATGGCATAAATTTGAACATATGGGTGGATGGATGCAGGCATGCATGCAAAATATACACAATTATTAGTAATCAAGGCACAAAACATTCTTAAAGCACATTCAACATAACCACATAAGCATTATTGATCTAAGGTGAATGTGACCTTAATTAGATTCTAGGTTTAAAAGGCTTGCTAACAAATTTCATCCCTTAAAAAGGATTCCAAATCTCTCTGTAGGATTTCAACTTCTTTCACTAAAAGACCAGTGCAAAGCATATACAACTTAACATTTAACCTTACTGACACAAGAAGGAATATTTATCAATTGTAACAAATGTACCACATTAATGTAAGATGTGATTAATAGGGGAAAATGTGGGAAGGGGAGGGGGTGGGGTATATGGGAATCTCCTATATGTTTCATGTAACTTTTCTGTAATCTAAAACTTCCTTAAAAATAAAGTTTATTGTATTAAAGAAAAAACATTTAGAACATTACTTAACCCATGTTTTAAGTTAATCTTAGGTAAACAGAAAGATTTTATTTAGAAAGTTCTATAAATATCGCCAGGTTCAATAGTTATCCATACCCATCCAAATAACTCCCTACCATTAGTCTAGAAAACTCTTTGACCCAAAGAGTTTAAGATACAGATTCTTTTTTCATTGTCTGTGTCACGATATCAGTATCAGACAAAACCCACAAAAAAAAAAAAATTTCTTGGGGCTTTCCACTCCGTTTCCAAAGACAAGTTCCAATTGTCCTACTCTCCATCCTAATCCAGGAAAATTTACTCCTGACTCAGGTCTTTCTCTTCTCTAGTCCCTTAGGAGAGCTCAGCTGTTTGTGTGTGTGTGTGTGTGTGTGTGTGTGTTTAGGTACTGGGGCGGGGATTGAGCCCTGGACCTCATATGTGGGAAGCCAGTGCTCAACCACTGTGCCACATTGGCTCCCCTGTTTTGTTTTTTTTCCATTTGTTTTGCTTGTTGTTTATTTAGAGGCACCAGAAACCGAACCCGGGACCTCCCATGTGGGAAGCAGGCGCTCAACTGCTGGAGCCACATCTACTCCCCTGACTGGTTCTTATATCTAAACCAAAACTAAGGCACCCTCCTCTCAGAACCCATCAGTAACCTCTCCAGTTTAGTACACACTTTTTCTCCCCGATTATGGTATTTCACCTACCCTTGAGGCATCATCATCTCCTACTGCATAATTCATATCCTAAGCTTCTCTTAGAACATTATGTTACAGTCCACTGAAACATATTTTACTTTTTTTCCCCTAAGTTCTGTGCTTTTGCTCAGATTGCATGTTCTTGTACTGATTTGACTTGTGTGTCAAAATCAAATCTGTCCTTAAAATTTCGAATTTAATATTCTTTATGAAGTTTTTTCCTGACTCCGTTATTGAGGTATGAGCTTTTTTCTCCTTTAAATCCCACATCCTTTTGCTTGTATTTCCCTTACGGTAATTGCCATAATCATTAATATGGTTGAGATGCATCATACAGCATTTAATTTATGAACATTTCATGAAGTTCATCAGGCATAACAACAGAAACAAGGGGTTTGCATTTTTTTAAACTTGTTTTCTATTCTGTGTTTTGATTTTTTTTGTTGTTTGATTTGGTATAAAAATGCCTTAAAAATGACTTGACAACTGAAACTCAACCAAACAGACATCTGTTTCAAAGCTAGAAGAAAATGTACTCTATTAGACTTTCTAAGAGACAGTGCCAAATACAAACCAAAAACAAATAGTCATGGACACTTTAAGACATTTTAAAAGGTGATTTTTATGATACATGACTTTCACGTTAATCACTAACTTTGGAACCCAACACTAGGTAAGGGCTCATTTAACTCCAGTTATGTATATTTTTGTTTCATTATCTTGAATGGATGGTATGATCATGACAGTAGCCTATGAGTACTATTCATCTTTGGATGCCACAAAGTGTCTTCTTAGTACCTCAACCATATATGGTACTTAATACATATTTTTGTTGCATTGAATAAGCAACAAGGCTGTCTGAACAGCTATGAAATCTCAAAATGGAAAAAATCATGGAGATCAAATAATTTCTTTATTCCTATTTTTAAAAGTAGTACAAATGTATCGATTGCTTTAGGACTTGATTACAGAGATTTGAAATGGTCAAGTTATTTAAAGTAGAAAGTAATGTATCCCTTACTTGACCCTCTAAATCGAAAACTTCTTAGGGACAAGAATGAGAGTACGCATCTTGGAATCTCCTGAATTGTCGTAGTATGTCTTGCATCTAATCTTGCAAAGGGTAACTTATTCCTATGGTAAATTATGCTTCCAGAAAAATTTCAACACTACTGTCAGGACACATACCAACATAACTGCAGAAAGTATTGGCTGTTTACGCCTTTTAAAACTGAGCCTAGTACAGTGGTCTGGTATGCATGCAGAGAGCTCAATAAATATGAATGAGTGAGCAGAAGAAAGATTAAATGAGGCCCTCTGCCATGCAGGGATGTAAAGAAGCCAGAGAAGGCCCTGGACACAATTCCATTTAAAGAGCAACAGGATTGTGCAGCCTACAAGGTGAAGAGAAGTGGCAAGTCTGGAAGCAGAAACTCGATTAAAGGACAGCTGATCAGATAACATCAGATGCGATGGCCACAATACTAATAGCCCTTCTGGCTGTGGCCCTTTCAAATACGATGGGAAACCAAGTCCATAAAAAATCAACTTGCTTTTATTTTGCTCAATTTCCCCCTTTTCCCTCTAACTCTCCCATCAAGTACTCTAATTTTGGAAAGCTGCTATTTCAGATCAACTCCACAGAGGTCTGCGTTTTGTCACTTTGCAATCAGCAACTCAAGCAGTCATATCACTTTTGTTCATAGCGACTCTGTTACTTCCAAATTGGTCTGGGATATTGAAAAACAGCGTTGGAGGTAGTATTCATGAAAAAAAATTCCTATTTTTCTATTTGTTTTGTTTGTTTGTTTTTATTTCCTTCTTCAGCATTTTGATTATCTATTTCATCTCAGAACTATAGCTTGTTTTGCCTCAGAAAGGGATTTCCCTATTGGTTATCTTGATAAGGCAAATAACCTAAGGGCCAGAGCCAAAAAGCTCCCTTCTGTGTAATAAAACCTAACTTGTGGCCACTGCAGGAAGTTTTAAACTGGAATACTGAATTTTATTTAAATTGAATTCTCATTTAAACGTTTCGTTTAATATTACTATGACTGGAGCTTGCAACTATTACATTCAGAAGGCTTGGACAGGTTGAATTTTCTCAACATTTGATTTGAATCTCCTATTCTAACTATGTATGATCTGATCCAGAGATAAATGTTACAAAGATACAAGCTACATAAAGGTGGACTACCTTATGGTTCCATGTCAGGTCTGTGTCACATTTAAAGAAACAGCACACTTTTAGGAATACTCAAATAATTTATTTTTTCTTGAAGTTTCTCATAGAACATCAAAGGAAAATTTGGTTCGTTAAACAGAGTAAACCCTTTTGAAAAATGACTTCCTGATCTCTAACCCATAAACATAAAGAAGTGCACAGATTCTCTCTCCTCCCTCTGTCTAAACTTCCTTTAACTTTCCAGCCTGGGCCACTTGGATGACGGTGTTTCCTACCTGTTCCCCACCTTTTTGAATCTATTCATTATTGCTTCTCCAGTACCAGTCTTCTCATGCCAATGAAAATCAATCTCCCCTTTCCTGCATCTCTAATTTTCAACACACCAATTACTCTGAAGACCATCTGATGGAGTTTCAATTAAAGGCCATGACTACTGACAGAAAGGTCAGGTTGGAATGTAATAAACAAGCCCTCCAGTCTCATGCTAATAGGAGCTGGGTGGGGAAACATCCTGAAACAACACCTGTGAACTGCAGAAAAGTAACAAAGAACTGAGCTATTGACCTTTAAGACTTGTTGATTTCAGTAAGATGTAACTGTTAAGTATCTATCACCCTTGCACATGCTCACACGTTTTTTTTTGTTGTTCTAAAGCTGAAATAAAAGCCACACTTTGTGAGGTGACTGGGCTCTTCTCTCCAGATCCCAGTTTTTTCTTCTCTTTGTCTCTTTCTTTCTCATCCGCACCACCGTTTTCACCGACCCAGTTCCTGAATGCCAACAACTATCATTAAAA